>QYAL01000041.1:170890-245319 GCA_003988805.1 Ploettnerulaceae sp. D365 | reverse complement strand
GTCTTCAGTTGCGAACCGAAGAACCTACTTGTGACTTTACTTTATAGCTGATACCAACCAGCGGACCTAACTACGTCGCGTAGTCAGTCGAGAAACTAGAAACGTTACAGCGTATTACTAAAGGCGTACTATTTCTGCTCAGACCCTCTTGTGTCGATTCTACCTGCCCTTGATCTGATTGGCTTACTTACTCTAATTTATATCTACTCCTTGAATTTAGCCTATTTGGGCCTAGTATATAGGGCGTGTGTAATCGACGCAAAATAGAGGGTCTGATTTATGAGATAACATTTACTCTACCTCCCTAGCCTGTAGCTATGAAATTCCTACTTGTTGAGCTACTTCCCAGAGTACTAGTTGTGGTTACTGATAATAGGTACTGGCTGCTGGCTACTTGTTATCGGCTGATTATCGGCTGAATACAATTGACTGCTGACTGATGAGGTTAAATATTGGGATGTTACATGTACTAGCTGCCTCATATGTACTTTCGGCGACGGAATAACTTTATAAAAAAAGGAAGTTTCTATGTTTTTGGAGCTATTAGAATGTATAGCTTTGGCTGAAATCTATTATCTATAGCTATATATGTATCACTGATTATCAATTTATCATCCCAGATAATTATTAATTAAACCCTCTATCGTTTATAATACCGTCCTTAAACCCGTGCAATTCTTAATATTTACATAACATAGCCGAACTCGTGCTGAGTCCTGATCCTGAATGGTGTTAGTCACCGTCTACTGTACTTCTGTTTCGTCTTATAGGATTAGTACAGTAGGGCATACACATGATACATGTAATACATGCTCGTTCGTCTTCCGTGGCAATGTTGGCATATATACCTTTTCCGGGTACATAGAATCAGCCAAGTCAACTGAATCTCCCCATCCAACATATTCAGTTGTCTCTCCTTACTCTCTAAAGTGCAAAAGATGAATCAGCTACTGCTATATCATGAGCATTGTATATATTCTTATTCTATGGTTTACTAAACCAACAAAAGACGATTCTGTCTACAAAGGAGGTAAGCAAACTGCGAACAAATCTAGCCCCGAGACGAGGAAGCCATCTTCATAATACGCCCTGGAGAAGGCTCAATGTAGCATATAATCTTCAACATCAGAGGAAAAATCGCTCTAGTGTTTAACAGCATTTCTTTAGTAGTCTTTGAACAAGCAAGTGAAATTTTCTGTTAGCTGGTAAGGAATCAAGGGATTTCTTAGTAGTCTTCTCCTGCTAATTTCTAGGTACTTTGATCGAAAAGGTCGTGCCTTATCGTAAATCATAGATATATTCAAGTATCGGAGGCTGGAATCTGAGTGACTGAGTCCTGCAAGAGTGACTGAATCCTGCAAGATTGGCGAGATAGAGACAATTTGGGAAGAAAATATCTCCCACAAAAACATGCTTTGGTATTGATAGAAAGCAGCAGTCCACAGATTTTGGGCTTGAACTGAGACACTGATCAGAAATTCTCCGTTATGGACCAGGCTTCTTGAAAGGAATGAAAGAATCAGGTAAAGATACACGCATGGAAGAAGTATATCAGGCTTCGCTCGGCACTAAGGGACGTTGCGTTTCACTCGTGGGTGTAGTATCACACCGCTTGGGACCTTCCACACTGATGCTCAATACTTTCATTAATTTGTCCCACTAGGCCCAACTGATATCTCCAGTGTAACCTGTAGCATGTCAATTACTGTGACCTTTTTCAGCATGCAAACCAACTCACCGGCCCATCATTCACTAAAGCCACTTCCTATGAGTTCTCAGCAACACGAAAGTAACATGAGGAGTTGTAGCAAATACCATCATGGCCTGGAATACGCCATCCTTGACTCTCTCTGGCTTGTATCCTTGCTGAACTTTCGAGAAGAAGAGTTGATAAAGTAATTTTGCCTGCTCTCCTCCTAATGCTCCGTGAAAATCTGGCTTCAATCCCTTCTTTGTAGAAGCAAGAAGCGTGAACTGCGATACTGTATGATATGTGAGTAGTAGCGTTTTCGATAGTGTGTAGTTGACGCTTACCACAGAGAACTTCTCCGTCAATATCTTGGACACTTTTTTTCCACTACGCAAAAATTATACATAATGAAAATTTTTAGAGGTAGGCTTGTCCTACCCGACCACCGACATCGTCATCCCATAGACGCATTTTCAGGATTTTAGCAGCAAGAGCATCGGCATCTTTCTCTGTATCTCCCGGGGCCACAGCCGCGAAAACAAGAATCCCTTTACCAATTGAAGAAACAAGTTGCTTATCAACTGTGACTGAGGCCGACAATACGCGTTGAAGAATGGCTTTCGGCAAATTAGCACGTGTACACTAGTATTTAAAGGAAGAAGTTCCAACAACGGATTCTTGCCTTTCATTGTGACAGATGGAATTATGAGGAGAGTAAGAAGGACGATTCAAGGCTTGCTAGTCTCACTGATGATAGGCTTATTCAGTAGCCAAGAAGGTATGAGCCTTGGTAAGGAGCGAATGCATGAAGGCATTTTGACTACTATGACGGGGTGCAAAATCCGAACGCCGCCATATGCATGTCACAACACCTAAATATGGTTCCACTCGTAGTTTTTCCTTAATTTGATGTGTTAAGCTTGAGTTCCCAGAAATGTACTCAAAGAGCATTCGAGTTTAACAGTAGCGTTCGACATATTAACATAGTAATCAATTACAGTACTATAGCTAAGGCGGTGGCCTTGGAGGTTGTTGTTGTTGTTCATGCCTGCTTCCCCAGGATTTAAGGCTGCAGGTCCTAGGCGAACCATTTTGATTCCATCATCAGCACCCAAACCAGGAGACACTTTCAACATCCATCAACGTAAAATCACTAGCCGCGCCCACTACCTCCACGCCGCAAAACAACACTACAACCGAATTTCTCTCAAGATCCTCATATCGTGAGGCGCGCGCCAGATCAATCTCCTAATTGCGCATGGGGCCAAATAGTCTTCCAACGCAGCTAGATCCTTGGACACGACTACACCTACCCACCACGACCCGAACATCACATTTTGCGCCCCTACCTAATACAAGATGGCGCAGCGGAAGCTCCAACAGGAGATTGACAAGTGCTTCAAAAAGGTTGACGAAGGTGTTATGGAATTCGATGCAATATATGAGAAGATAGAACAATCAGGCAATGCAGCCCAGAAGGACAAGCTGGAAGACAACCTCAAACGAGAGATCAAGAAGCTTCAACGGCTACGGGATCAGATCAAGACATGGGCTGCAGGCAACGATATCAAAGACAAAGGTCCCTTACTGGAGAAGCGGAAACTGATCGAGACCGTATGTGCTTGAACCATCTGTTGATCAGGCCGGCTAACAGCAGCGCAGAAAATGGAAAACTTCAAAGCGGTCGAGAAAGCAATGAAGACGAAAGCATATTCGAAAGAAGGCTTATCAGCTGCAGCCAAACTGGATCCGAAGGAGCGAGCAAAGTCAGAAGCTTGTGACTTCTTGAGCACGTCCGTAGACGAACTGGAGCGCCAAATAGAAACTTTGGAAGCTGAGGGGGAATCAATACAAGCAACTATGAAGAAGGGGAAAAATCAATCTTCTAAGGCGGATAGAATGGCCGAGATCGAACGAATAACAGAGCGGCACAAATGGCATCAAGGGAAGCTGGAATTGATCAAGCGGTCTTTAGAGAATGGCGGAGTTGAAACAGAGCAGGTGAACGATCTGGAGGAAAGCATAAAATACTATCTTACGGATGGCATGACTGAAGACTATATGGAAGACGAAACCATGTACGACGACCTTAACCTGCAAGAGGATGAGGACAACTACGGCATGAACAATGACAATGACCGCGTATCGTCACAAGATACACAATCAATACAGGATGACACCCCAGAGCTAGAGACCAGGTCTAATAGTGTGACGAGTGGGAAGCCAAAGACTGTACCAGAACCTCCTGTTGCTGCAGCTCGAAGGCCATCGACACAGATGAAGAGTCCCCTGCCAGGGTTGGCTACGCTACATACGCCATTACCAGCCATCTCCAATGGGGGAAACAGCAATATGAAACCTGCCGCAGTTCCAACGAGAGCACCAGGAGAGACACTGAAGTATGCTTCTGCAGCCGCAGCCGCCGCCGCGAGCGACAAGATGGGAATAGCCCCATTACCCCCGCCTCCTGAAGCCCTTCCACCACCAAGTATATCAGCTAGCCATCCACCATTACCCTCGCATCGAAGGCCAAGTGTCACTGCGTCCCCAACTGCAGTACATTCCCTGCCCGCCAGTGTACACCAAACACCCGTAACAAGATCCAGTGTCCCAGTCAGTGCCTATACTTCTGATACACCCTCGAGTGCGCAAACAAAATCGCCAGCATTGAGTTCGTCAAGCATGGTTCCCAATTCAACACGCTCCATAGAGCAGCCAGACAGTGCTAGACCAGGGCCTTCGCGAGGCTCTTCTAGTAAAGCGTCAGCAGTCAATGAGACAATTGACAACTCCAAAGGTATGAGTGCCAATATTAGATCGCTCTCTTCAGCTAACGCTCCGAAAGCTTTATCTTTACCAAGCAACGGTGTCATAAATGGCACTAAGAGTGTCAATGTTGATGACCAGGATGAATCGATATTCCACCTACCATCCGGACTCGAAGACCTGCTCCAGTCGTTTGAAGGGAATGCACGACGTGTTACTATTCCCCCCTCACAATCATCTCAGAGGATGCTTACAACGTCACTTGCCAGCTGCCCAGATACGCTTGATGGATTAGCGCCAAGGAATTACAAGCCAAAGAATCCAATCAGGACTCCAGCGTACTATCCTCAAGAGCTTAATTCTTGCTTCGACGATGCTCGACTATACTCACGTATTGACCCAGATACGCTCTTCTATGTATTCTACTATAAGCAAGAAACATATCAACAATTTCTTGCAGCAAAAGCCCTGAAGGATCAAAGTTGGCGGTTTCACAAGCAGTATCAAACTTGGTTCCAAAGGCATGAGGAGCCAAAGACGATCACCGAGGAGTTTGAGCAAGGAACATATCGATTCTTTGACTATGAAAGCACATGGTAGGTCGAGTCATCTTTCTATAGGCATCTACGTATCCTTCTATTTCTATTGTTTGCCGTATTTGGCACTGCTTCGGTCTGGGGCTTCGTGTGTGCTAGCACAAGCCAGGATATTTGCAAAGACAAGTCTGACTTTGTATTCCAAATTATCCTTTCCCTTCAGCTATCCTCCCTCCCTTGTACTCATAAACTTCTGAAGCCCATCGCTAAGTTGTGTCTTTTGCAGGATGAATCGCAGGAAAGCAGATTTTAAATTTGCTTATAAATTTTTGGAAGATGATGTATGAGTTATGGACGTGGCGTCAATGGGAACTCCGCTGGAAATGAAGGCGCATGGTTTTGCTCTGACCGAGGTTCGGCTGGAATATACGACGTTTGCCGTCTTAATTAGCAAACAGTATGCTCATCTGACCACAGATGTCTGGGTTTTCTCACCATCTTGTTCTCGAAGATTGACTGGACTCAGTCGTGATACTTGTATGAAATTTCTGCCAATGGAATAAAAACAAACAAGCAGCGACCGCCTCACCCTCATGACAAGTTCTGAGTGATTTGATGCTTTTGAGCTACTGGTTGTTGAATTTGTTGGGTGGAATGTTACTAACGGTTAGCCACTGTACAGTACAGTAATTCTGAGGCGAGCCTGCAGTACTCTCTTTCCGACCCCAATGCGCCAAACAGCTCACTGATACAGTACTGCAAGGATTTCGACAGCGGAAGAGCGCCTTTAATCTCTAGCGAATGATTTGAAGCCCCACCAGTATCCTTCGATCTTGAGTATATCGAGAGCAGCCCGGATAGAGCAAAGCAAGATGAGCCAAAGAAATATTTGCAGTATCTGCATTGCTGCCCAACGTTTCGAAGAACGCATTTTATGAGATGGGTCACGTAAGGTATAAGAAAGAATCGGCGTCCCAATACTCACCGAGTTCTGGGCAGAAGATCTTGACGTTTGTGTATGCTTTGGTTGCCTCATGATCAATCATCAATTGCCCTCGAATATCCAGCAGATTATGGTTGTCAACGCACACATTGACATTTTCATCATCTCCGTCCTGATCCTCACCGGCACGCGCAAGATGAGACCCGGCCGCTGGCCCGATGCGAGTCAATTTCGTAAGCTGCTTTGTTATTGGCTAACGCTGACTTCAATCTTTCTCTCCATGGCTGGCCTCCGAACAAAAGTATCTGGACTCAAGATCATCATCTTCTTTCCTACTTCATGCTTAAATAGAAATGCTGACGGTCTCATAGAAAATGGCTTTCATTTGGAACTCCTCTTCAATGTGAAAGAATTGCTGCAATGTCGAACAAAGCCTCTTGGAAATACCTAGTCTGAGATTCTTCAGCCTTCTCAGTGTGGGACAGCATACATACTCATACATGAGCAAACTGCATGCTTCATTGTAGCTCATGCAATAAATGTATGGCAGGGCGTCTCACGGCAGCGCTCACCATTCTAGAAGGGCATTTCCTGCTTCTACAATGGCCCCAGCCTCATGGCCGCAGTTCAAATGGGCAATGCTTCCAGGCTTCAAGCGGCGCCGAGGCAAAAGGAGGGCAAATACTGTACCCCTGCTATATGCTCTCTGCCTAACATTCGCATCCTCAAAAAGGCCCACGCCAGCCTCGATATATTATCCAATCCTGACTGAACATATCATCTCGCATGCTAATGCTACATGTTATCGTTCTCCATCAAAAAGCTATTGCCAGCTGATCAGCTGGGCGTGGTATGGAAGACTCTGGTCCCTGGATTTGAACGTCAGACTTCAAACTCCTTCAACCAGCAATTCTACCACCGCTCTCTCATCGCCCGACTTCCCATATATCTTGATGCACAACGAGTGCAACAGTCGAGAATCTTTCGCCGAGCACTGTTATGGGCTTCACCGGTCTAGCTGCGTTCGCCCTCTTGCCAACGCAGCGACGGCCAACAGCGTGATTAAAATTCTGCCTTTTCCTCTGCCTCATGAACTGGTGAGTCCGCTTTACATTCCATCTGGCCAGTACGCCTCAGCAAGGCTGCTAGCCGGTGTGTTTGTCAACCCAGGGGGTTATGCTGATGTTTCCAGACTGCGTCTCCATAGACCACAAGGCTCTGAGATTTTGGCCGCATATCCTCGAGCCCGCCTTGTCCGAGAGAACTTGCTATGGGCTTATTAAATCCAATCGACGAGTTATGATATGACTTAGCTATGTGTCATTGGTAGTCCTCGGAGTACAGTTTATGCTATGCCTTCTTCTTTGCAGATGGGGCAGCATTCCCTCGCCTTGAGTCGAGGCGGAACCTGAGGGCTCTGTATGCTTGTCATTTCTTGAGAGGCATTGCATAAACATGGTTGGTTTATTCGAATCCAATATTCATCTCGCCTTATTTTATTTCGTAGGTCCGACAGTTCCAGTTACTATTTGATCCTTGTTTATCGAACTAGTTCAGTTCTTATGTCACATTGGCAATCCCGCTCTGAAGAATTGTGATATGACTCCTACAAAGTAATTATATATGAACCTTGTCCTACGCGATCAGAGGATATTTCATAAGATAGCGAAGATCACACTTTCTTTTACTGATCTGTGACAATTGGACAAGATTTTCCTACCCACCATCATTGACAATATACTTCACTCCTCTCCAACAGTGAGCCTGACCACCTCCAAACTCCCTTGTGCCCAAGCCAGCCTAACGTAAATGTCACAGCATAATTGATAAGAGCTAGCTTCCACCGTTTTATCATACTAGCCGGTTCTACAATACCTCGCAAATGCCCCTCCAGTCCAGCTTCTCGAACTCTCAGTACGGCGAAAGCTCACAAGAATATGGATTTCTTTCGCGGAATTCGGGATACTTAGGAGGACAACCAATGAACCGTACTCGTATCAGCAATCAAAGCACAAACACTACAGGATCTTTGGACTCTCAGATGACTTCGGCCTCATCATCCAATTCTGTGCATGGCTGGGGTACCCTTCCAAAAAGCTCACAGGACATCAAGGATGAATCGAAGGTTTACGGCAATGCCTTTAGCAGTGGCTTCGAAGGTCAATGCATCCGCCTTACGGAGCAGACCGATTCGTTTGCTCGTCTCTCAATAGAACAACAACCAACAACAGGGCAAGCTGATTTGTCTATGACCGGTCAACTGTTCCACCATCGATCTTTGCGCCCTGCTTCATCTGAGGAGGTCAATTCGGGAAACTATTGGCCCCAGCCAGGCTCTCACACCAGTGGGGACTTGAATCCAGGTTATCCACAGAACTTTCATGGATCGATCAACCAAAACACATATGCAAGCGAACACACTGAGGAGAAGCAGACCCCAACCACGCTTCATTGGGACCACCCTAGTGATATTCTGCCAAAGTACGACCTCATTCTTCCCAAGGGCCAAGAGGAATTTCTTCAATTGAAATCCCTGTCCGATGCGACTGCCTATACACCTGCGAGAGTCTATTTGGACCAGCATGAGTAAGTTTCGTACCCAGATCCAAATCTAGAAAATTGCTGAACATGCTACAGATCGGCTCAAAAGAAGGAATTCTTCTGCCCCTGGCCTGCGGACTGTGACAGAAAGAGCAGACCGTTTGGGCGGCCCGCCGACCTGGAACGCCATCTCAGGAATGTTCATGCGGATAGCAGCCAGAAAGATAGCTTCCCCTGTGATTACGAGAGGTGCAGCAGTGGGCGGCATGAGGATCCCTTCACACGCAAAGATCATTACCGCGACCACCTACGCGAGTTTCACAAAGAAGACATAGGAGCAGCTAAGGGTGAAAAGTCAGCTAAGACAGAAGGGGAGAAGGCTAAATGGAAGAAGGAGCAGAGTATCTGGCTGGCGGAGCGCAGAATCTACGCTGATAAGTGGAGATGCGCGAAGTGCTTGGTGAAGAATTATGTCAAAGACTATGGCTGGACATGCCATACTTGCAAGAAGACATGTGAGCAGGACCGCATCGACGCGAGGTTGAAAATTCCGCAAAGGCTTGAGTCCATTCAGATGGATTGCGAGCAGCAATACGAAGGGATGTATTCCCAAGCGCTATATATGAATAGCCAGCCGCAGTATGAAAACTTTACAGTCTTTCCTAGCGCATGCGACATATGCAATGGCGTCATGTGGCTAGATGGTGGTTATGGGGAATGGGTTCATTGCCACAATTGCAACAATTTGGCCCTTTGAACTGCATTGTGCTGAGGTTATTCCATGTGGCCAGCTAATACATCTGGGCGACAACATTGAATTTCAATCCCAGGATTGGGGTAGGGAGGCCCTTCAAATAGGGGCGTTAGTCTAAAGGAAGTGTAGGCCGGGGTGGATGGTGTCTTTTTCTCCTTCGATATCTTTCTTCTGTGCGACAACTTTTTTCTGGGCTTACAGTATCGTTTATTTTTTTTTGGCACTGTCTTCCTTTTAGTACTGCAATATATAATGTAGGGTTATGGGACGGATTGGGACGGGATAGAATACTGACGGACATGGACATGGAAGGCAAACTTGGATGGATCGGTTATTTGGTCGTTTGTTTAAGCCTTTTATACCCATGTTGCATCTTCTAACGATTGGAATATATGGAGTTCCGCCCGGCGGGTTGGGATTGGAGTAGGATCGCATGTGTAGAGCATACTCGGGCATTTCGATGGCGGACTAACAGAACACCGTCAAGCGTTTTCAGATAGAAAAATCTACATTTCATGTATTACGGGTTTCTTTGTAATGTCTCGGTTAAACTCTCTAGAACTGAGCCGAGGCATACAGTAATGTACTTGTTACAGTACTATATTCTCTAGTCTTGTGCTGAAGATGAATATTCGATCAATTGAGATCAGGAAGTGAGCAGAACCTGTAAAACCGAGGGCTGCGGTTGAAATATTCTTGCCTAGGTTCACAGATTGTCAACATGTGTGACTGTAACAAATAATCAACAACCGCAAAGAGCCCCGGTCTCGGACAGCTTCAGAGCAGTGTCAGCAGAGCTTACTTGCAACACATTTATGACTGATAAAACAAATTTCTTTCGTACTCGATTTTTAAACACAATTATTACAATATTGTCGTTCTATACTCTAGCCTCGTCTCAACTGTTGACTTAACTTGTTGCCGCAATTGACTGCCGGCTAAAGTGTCGCCCCTACTCTCTTCAATTCTTATCCCCATTCTCTCCCCACATTCCCTCAGCCGCGCCAATCCTCCACGGCAAACGACTTCCTATCGAAAACATACACCAAAAGAAAGCTGCCGAGCTACCGCACACTGATTCCGAGTCTTTCCTCCCTCCCGTCGTTATCATGAACGCCTCAAGAGCAGCCCTCTCGCGCAGCCTGTGCAACCTCACACGACCACGGCATCAACCTCAACCATCCGCCTTCACATCTGTACGATTTGGCTGTGCCCTCATACAAACACGCAACATGGCCAGCTTCAAAAAGATCAAGGTCAAGAATCCAGTGGTAGAGCTGGACGGCGATGAGATGACGAGGATCATCTGGAAGGATATCAAGGACAAGTTCATCCACCCGTATCTGGACATCGACTTGAAATATTATGATCTGGGCTTGGAGTACAGAGATGAGACAAATGACCAAGTTACTATTGATTCTGCGGAGGCGATCAAGAAGTACTCTGTTGGTGTCAAGTGTGCGACAATTACGCCAGATGAGGCCCGAGTGAAGGAGTTTAACCTCAAGCAAAGTACGTTTCTTCACAGGACACACAAAAACCTCAAGGCATTGCTAATACAGGCAAACAGTGTGGCTTTCTCCAAATGGAACTATCCGCAATGCTCTGGGTGGAACCGTTTTCAGGGAACCCATTGTCATCCCCCGTATCCCCCGCCTTGTGCCAGGTTGGAAGAAGCCCATCATCATTGGGCGCCACGCCTTTGGCGACCAATACCGCGCCAAGGACCTTGTTGTGAAAGGCAGTGGTACCCTTAAGATGGTCTTCACGCCGGAAGGCGGCGAGCCTGAGGAAATTGAGGTATATCAATTCAAGAACGGTGGCGGGGTAGCGCAAACACAATACAATACCGACGAGAGCATCGCGGGCTTTGCACACGCGAGTTTCAAGCTGGCAATTTCGAAGGCCCTGCCGCTGTATATGAGCACCAAAAATACGATCCTGAAAAAATATGACGGGCGGTTCAAGGATATTTTCCAAGAGATTTACGAATCTACATACAAGAAGGAGTTTGAGGACAAGAAGATCTGGTATGAGCATAGACTTATCGATGATATGGTTGCGCAAATGATGAAGAGTTCTGGAGGCTACATCATGGCTTTGAAGAGTATGTTGATTTACCATTCCCTCGTTTAGCGAGCAAGTTTATGGGCACGAAACTAACGAGAAGTAGACTATGACGGAGACGTCCAGTCTGACATTGTCGCCCAAGGATTTGGCTCCCTCGGTCTCATGACCTCTGTCCTCATCACTCCCGATGGAAAGAGCTTCGAATCCGAAGCCGCACACGGGACCGTCACTCGCCACTACCGCGAGCACCAAAAGGGCAACGAGACATCGACCAACCCTATTGCATCTATCTTCGCTTGGACTCGAGGCCTCATTCAACGAGGAACTTTGGATGAGACCCCCGAGGTCGTGGCCTTCGCACAGAGTCTAGAGAAAGCGTGCATCGATACAGTGGATATCGATGGCATTATGACGAAAGATCTAGCGCTGGCGTGTGGCAAGACCGGGAGAGAGGATTATGTTACAACGACGGAGTACATGAATGCAGTAGAGAGGAGGATGAAAAGCTTATTGAAGCAGAAGTTGTAGATTCTTTTCTCGCCTGCTTGCGTGCTTGTTGATAGGGTGGGCTTTAGAGTCTTGCGATGATTTCCAGGATCTGGATTCTCGATTCCAACTGCTTGACTAGCCCCGGCGGATGAACATACAGGCAAGAATAGCCTTTGTTTGTCAAGCGTCTTTATTGTATGGTTTAAGAACAAAAGTGCTGTATTGTACATATGTCAATGAAATAAGACCAATGGAGTTCTCACTCGTATCCTCATTTCAAATTGTTGTAATCATTGGTTCAGTTGTTATACAAATATTCCCACAAGCGATGGAATCGGTTCTCCATAAGGGAACCATTGTCCTCCCCCGAATGTTTTACATGCCATTTGCCATTCCAATATAGCTCCTTTGCAGCCAGCCCAAAGACGCCTTGCAAATTCCATTCCCAAATGCCGATGTGTAGATACGTTAAGCCCTCGGGGGGCCAAAGGGATGAGCGGTAGGACCGGGAGAAGGGGCTTTCGGCTTTGCTTTTCCCTTCCCTTTCTTCGCACTCACAGGTGGCGTCTCTCCATCAACAGGTTTTGGCTTCCTATTGTATGCTCTTTTCTTTCGAACGCCATCCTCGCCCACATTCTTAGCCGCCTTGCTTGGATGATACCCACCCGATCCATCATCCTCATCTCTCTTCCGCTTGCCCTTTGTAGCTACTCCACCGCCAAGAGCAAAGTCATATCCAATACCATCCTCTTCGACAATCTCTAATGCATCAGGCTTACTAGGTGCTGGAATACTGGCTCTTTTCCCAGCTCCGCGAAGCGCACCGGGCTTGCCATGTGACTTTTCGCTACCTTCGCCATCTTGCAAGAAAATGTGAGGTTGATTGCGCCGAAGCCAATTGTAGGGACTATGGTAGTTGCCGAACACGGTGTCTTGCTGGGGCATGGATTGAGGAGGAGGGAGGAAAGAATGGGGGGCTGTGATCAGGGCGTCGGTTTCGAAGAGGAAGTCGTCCATATCCTCAGCTGTGATGTACCCGATAGGTGTCTGGCCTTCCAAAGGTGCCAGCAACGAGGCTATCTTCTCTTTCACTCCAGGAGTATGTTTATCATTATGGGATACGGTTTTCAGGAGTTCTGCGAGCGAGTGGGCGGGTTTTGAGGCGCTATTCGCAGCATGCTGTTCTTCGACAAGTGTTTTAATATCCTTATAGAGTGCTATCCCTTCGGGCGTTTGGATCTCGGCGGCACGGGCTAGGTCATCATCTGTGAAGAGGGGATCGAGTTCTTCAAGGTCGGTTGTAATATCTATGCGCTTATCGAGGGGAATCTGGGCAGAGCTATTGATGTCGAGGAGAAGATCAAGGATCTGGCTGTGATTTGGTGTTAGTTATGTGTTCTACAAGAACAGTAGGGGATTCTCACTCATTCTCGAACGCCAGACGCTTGATTGACCGGAGGGCACGCTGCTCCATCAGGTACAACTCGTTGCTTGCGCGCATAGCCTCATCGAACTGGACCTTCATCTTGCGATATTTCTTCCTATAGATGTCCTCAGGTAAGTAAGATTGGTCGGACCACATGTGTGCTGCTTTTGGAACAGGTTCAAAAACTACTAATTTGTTGTCAGGAAAAGGATGCGCGTACTTGTAGGACTTGTAAGTGAGTTTTGCCTCTGCTTTATCCAGCATGGCACCTTCCTCGTCGGCGTGGCCCATTTCTGAATTCACGGCTAGAGTCTCCTCTCCGTTTATGTGCATGGCTTTAATGATTGAAAGTTTGCGTGAGCATATCTTGGGCTAGCTGATCTTCACCTCACGGCAGCACACGGCTCGTGCGGTTGAAAGATGATGGCGTTCGGAAATGGTACAAGATCGATTCTGGCTTGTCAGTCACAATTGAAGGCATTCCAAGTAGACTCGGCGCTTTAAAGACACGGCTTCACAGCCTTATAACAGCGATTAATTTAAAGGTGATATGGTTAGACCCGGATTATCTTCGGCCCGCTGCAGCCTCATCGCAAAAATATTTTGGAGATGTGAACAATAGGTTGATCTTCCGCATCCAAGATCCAAGCGATTTTCCTCAAAGACAATTACCTGCAGCTTCCATCCTGTGAGGAGTAAAAAAGATCTTCTGCAGTCTAAAAATCAAGCCTTACTTCTTTCCGAAAACCAATCCTCCCAATCCAATCCTTACCCAAGCGCTCGCTGGGTGACTCGAGCTCCCACAAGAGCTCTATATGACGAAGCTGTTTTTGTCCAGGAAATAGTATTCAAAGAAAGAATCCAAGGTCACTTTCGAATCCCTCCTATACCCACTTTGTCTCTGTCGACTTTATTCGCAAACCATCAACGCCAGTACTGGATATTTCCGTCGGCGCTTCCAGCGATTCTCTTGAAGTTGCTCCGAGGACCTTTCCTGAGCATATCCCTACAAATTATCTCTCCTAAGAATAGTGCTATCGATTGGAGGAATTGGAAGCTTTTGCAGGAATTGCGTGGTTTTTTCAAGGGGACTGCTTACAGAGTTTCTGTTGCGTACCGTCGCTGGATCAGATACACAACCATTTCTCCCCCACCCTCCTCGCCGCAATGGCTTCCCCCGACAAGATTTCTACAAAGGTTGTTAAGAGTACTTCTTCCAAATCAAAGAAAGAGAAGTCCAGTAAGAAGAGAAAAGCTGAAGCTCTTGCTGAAACGACGGTCCTGGACTCATCTGAGATGGTTGCAAAAAAACCCGAAGTCGAAGAAGAAGAAGCTTCCATACCAGCAACCAGTCCAATTAGAGATGGCTCTATAGAACCACTCTCGAAGAAGCGCAAGTCTATCGCAGATGAGATTGAGGTCGATATCACAGCTCCAGTGCCCCCATCCAAAAAGGAACTCCGTCATATGAAGAAGGGCAAACCGCTTCCAGCTTCCAAATCCGGTGCAGAAACTAGTCCTGAGCCAGAATCAAAGAAGGCAAAGAAGACAGAGGTTGAGAAGAGATCTGAACATGGTGTGTGGATCGGCAACTTGCCGTTTCACGTATCCAAGCAAGACCTGCGAACCTTTTTAGTCGAGCAATCCGATCTAGTTGAAGACGATATCACTCGTGTTCATATGCCCGGACCTAATGACAAGAAACCAGCCAACCAGGTCCAAGAGAAGAAGTTTGGGAAACCGGTCCACAACAAAGGATTTGCTTACGTCGACTTTTCTAGCGCAGAAGGTGTGACCCACGCAGTCGAATTATCTGAGCAACTTCTCTCTGGCAGACGTGTTCTAATCAAAGATAACAAGTCTTTTGAAGGAAGACCCGAGAAGACCAAGGAGGAGCAGCGGAACGATGGCAAGCCACCAAGCACCAGAATTTTCCTCGGAAACTTGTCGTTTGATACCAGCGAGGAATCTCTCACGGAACATTTCGAGAAGTGTGGCCCGGTGGCCAGTGTCAAAGTTGCAACATTTGAAGATACTGGCAAGTGCAAGGGATATGCTTGGATTGTATTTGAAGAATTAGAAGCTGCTAAGAACGCGGTTCGTGGATTTGTGCACATCAAGGAGGAAGATTCCGATTCGTCCGAGTCGGACGAGAGCGATGATGGTTCTGATGCAGAAGCTGCCAGCAAACTGAAGCCAAAGAAGACCAAGACGAGAAAATGGTGGGTCAACAAGATCAAAGGCCGACCGTTACGCATGGAGTTCGCCGAGGATGCCCAAGTCCGGTATAAGAAACGCTACGGAAAGTCCGGTACGAAGAACGCGGCCAATGCTGCTCCAGCTACTTCTGATCTTGCCGAGGAGACGATCAAGTCAGCTCCTGTCTCTGCTAAAGTCGTGGAGTATCGACAGCCCTATGCTCCTCGCTTGACTGGTGGAATCGTGACGAGCGAGGGCAAAAAGGTTACGTTTTAGGACTAGGCGTTAAGTTGTTGAGAATCAACATGTTGATATACAATTTTCAAAATGTATCTGTTCAGACCGTTCCTGACTCTATTTCCTCCACTATTCAACTTCCCATCTTCTCTCTAGTGATTATTAACCTAACCAAACCCAACCCCCCTCCCCCTTCTTCACATCCCCCACCAACCCGGTTTTGATAAATTAACATAGCACTAATCGTCTCAAAGCCCTTCAAGCATATCCCAACATCCTCGTCCCCTCTAACAACCCCCCACTCACTTCTCCCTTCTTTTTCCCATCCCCCTCCTCCTTCCATCTCCACAACCTCAACAAATCCCAAACCTTCAACACCACACCACACTTCACCACTCCTCCCCCATTTCAAATTCATCATCATCATCATCCCACTCAAACATCACCAACCCTACTAGTAACAAGTAGTCAATCAACAACATCAATCAATCGACAACCGTAAAGGAAAGATATCTCAAATTAAGACCCAGGTGGGAAAATATCCGAATAGCCCCCAAAAAAATACCATCACTCGATTAAACAAATGATTTCTCTCTGTCTATCTCTTTGAACTTTCCTCGAGGAATGAGTGAGTGACTGAGTGAGTGAATACTAAGTCTCTCGACGAAGAAAGAAAATGGCGATGATGGGGAAGAAGGGATAGGTTTTATATATAAATTAGGAATTGGGAACTGCTGATTGACGCTAGAACTGAAAAAGATTCATGTGAAAGGAGAGGGAGAGAGAGAGAGGTGTGTGTAAGAATGCGATAGGTCGTGTCTCCCATGATACCTGCACTTCTATTGATAATTACCGTTTTAGAACCTCTCGAGGCGTCAGTCAGTGTGCGTGATCAAGCACTCCTGTCAAGTACTGGCACCGTATAAATTAGACTTGCAAAACGCCGAGATCTAATTTCACCGTGATCTTGTGGCACCATAGTAAAGAGCGCGAATGCATTGAATTCATATCATTGCTGCCTACTGCCAGACAAATCAAAAGCAGAGTGAGAATAAGAGACCCTCAAAGTTCAGTGATTTGTTTGTTTTTGCATGCCTGCTCACAAGAACGTGACTGCTCTCCTCCCTCACAAAGGGGGCCGAGAACCCTTCAGAGAGTCAAGTACACGTGTCCATCGATCGTAACAAGACCCAAATGGTCTGAAGAGAGCGCGCGTACCCTGCGAATAGCATACATGCGAGAGAGAAACCCGTAAGGAAAAAGAAACGAGAAAATAGCACCTGAGAACCCCTTGCTCCGTCCATATTTGCTATCCAGAGCTGTTGTGTCAATCTTACGCCTTCGCACCCTTCCCCATACATATCCCATGCTACACAAGAACTTATCTACTTCTTAAGCGCTTTGTGCTGCTCAGCAAGGAATTCCTCGTCACTAGCATCGAGGATATCATACTCCTCATCAGTCATGAAACCATCATCAGTCTCATCATCCTCGATAGGCTCATCAACGAATATCTCGAACTCATCAAGCTCGTCCTCGGTAACAGGTGCAGCGACTGGAGCTGAAGGAGCCTCATGGATGCTGGCAGCGGGTGATTCCTTCTCCAACTTGGGAAAGATCATCTGGCTGCCTTCAGCCTCAACCTTTGGCTCATCCTTAAGAACTAGCTCAGGTTCCTGAACGTTGACGTCGCACCATAGTCTGTGGCCAAATTTGTCTCCATCTGGGCCCGTAAGACGCCAGTAAGAGATAGAGTTGCCAGGGCGGGTCGGGGTTCTCATCAAAACTGTGAAACCGGCCTCTTGACCTGGGGCAACCTCAGTATAGCAAGTGGTGCTCTCAGCAGCAGACACAAGCTCGTGAACGCTGGCTGGATGCTCAGGATCAACGGCACACATGTTGTCGCCACCAACGAACTTGACAGTACATCCAGCGGGCCAGGAGCTGTTGCCTCCGTTACGAAGATACCATGTTTGCTCGAAGACAGTGTTGAGTGGGAGGACAGTGCCATCGGCAATAACATCACGGACAAAGTGTGCAATGAGCTCCTCCTTCACGGCTGCTGCTGGAAGCTCCTTAGCAGCTTCAGTCGTAGGTTCAGAAACCTTCTTTGCCTCAACATCAGGCATCTCCTTGGCCTTGACGGGTTCAGTTGGCTTTAGATCGGCAACGGTCTGGACTTGAGTTGCCGCATTCGTTAACTGGGCTGGGGTGGTTTCTGTAGCCTTTGATGTAGAAGTGCGGGCACGGCGGTCACCCATAACAGGCATACGTTGGCCATCCTCATGATCAGCCAAAGTTGTGACACTAACATTCCTAACAGGAGTCTTGAATTTGATTAGAGGATGGGTCCGGTTATGGGAATTAGATGGGCTAGCCTCGCAGCTGGCACAGAAGTCGGTGTCATGGCAGACGGCGCACTTATATCTGTCGCCCTTGATGTAAGTCTGCATTCCACCGCTGGATTTGCAGAGAGGACCGTCACAGTAGATGCCGTGGTGGCGGGCCTTGGTAGCGTGGGACCGAGATAAGATAGCAAGATCATTAATAGAGTCGTAGATAGGCACAAAACGGTGGCCTGGGTGAATGAAGCTAGCATTAGGGTGGCAAGCCGAGCAAAAGTCCCAGTCTGGGCAGTCAAGGCACTTGTGGCGGACACCGTAGATGTACTTATCACACCCATCACAAATGGCATTGTGCCCAGTGTTTCGCCCTGGGGCGAGGAGAGCCTGGGCAACCAAGTCGAGGTTGGTATCTTCTACAGCTGGCTCAAAGGCATGCTTGGGATGGTGGCCATGCTCCATACTTACGTGGCAAGAGATGCACAAATCGTAGTCTGGGCATGAGGTGCAAGTAACGAAATTCTCCTCGGAGAGTTCTGCGATCAAATTAGTAATGGCGCAAGATAGCCTTATATTTCAAAAATCTTACCTGAGATGCAAGAGTTACAAGTACGGGTGGCCACGAGCTCCTCTGAGATAATTGATTTATCCTTCTTCTCACTGAGGCTAGACTTTGGCGCAATTGTTTCGGTAGTGCTATTGATAACCTGACCATTCTTCACGAAACGCTTGATCATCCAGTGATCATCTCCACCGCATGTAACACCATTATCAACACAGGTCTGGCAGAGGTCGAAGTCGCCATTATCGCAAGTGCTGCAATGATAGTGTGCATCGGAGGTCGTACCTTGACAGTTGTTGCAGTAAACCGAGAACACGCTCATAGTCTCGGGGACTTGTGAAACGGGGATTACCGGAGCAGCGCGAGCATTATTTTGACTCTCGTTTACCAAGCCAGATAAGCCAGCAAGCTCAGCGAACCACTTATCACGAGCAGCAGGTCCGCGAGTGACGGGAATATCGGTGTCCGAGCAAGTGTTCATTCTTGGAGCCTCCTTGTGGTGGAACATGCGTGGAACATTTCGGTCCAAGTCACTGCAGCAAGTAGAGCTGCTCGAGGGATGAGCGACAAATTGTGAGATGTTACTGGCGGTAGCACACTGATGACCGTTGATCAAAAGTTCCTCAAGTCCACGTTGAATCTCAGCGACGCATCCTGGGTAGACCGTCTTCTCGGGGTAATTAACTGTCGACTTTGCGGTAACAGTGGGAGCTGCCTCTAAAGCTGGCTCGACCAAAGGAGTCTGCTCATCAACCGGGCTGACTGGGGTTGGTTCTTCATCTTCGACAGTTGCATGTTTGGGTCTGACAGGATCCTTATTTGTGACGGTGACCTTCAGACGAAGCTTTAATTTAGCCTTTGCAGCTCGATAGAGTTGCTTGTAGACAGAATTATTGTTAGGGTCGAGCACAATGAACGCGGCAGCGCTATCGGAGTATCGTTCGAAAATAGCTTCGGAGGTGGGGGGAATGGCTAGGAGGAATCGAAGCTATGTGGAAGTATCATGTTAGCTTTAGTATACTTACAACAAAGCGATCGAGATGAAGTACACGACAAGTTGTCAGGCTGAGATCCTCAGTCGGCCTTTGTGTAACCTGGTACATACCTTATCTGGAAGAGTAGTGGCAACAAGATCACGAAGAGGAAGCTTAAATCGGCGGTTGCTGCCATCGATGTTGATCTTCAAGGTTACCAGAGTATCTTGGGTGGTTGCAGTAGCCGTCGCCATGACTGCTGCGATCGTGCTGTACTGGGTCAGCTAAAAGGAGAGGCGGTGACGTGCAACGAGTGTCTCCGGGGGGAAGACTAACTGCAGAGCACTCGGTGGGAGTCAGTTAGTAGCAACAGGAAAGATGCAGGAACAGATCAAGATGATGTTCTCGAATGGTTGTAGCTGGTTGATGAAGGAAGAAGGATGGTGGTTGAGAAGGTGGTGTGGAAGACGAGATATGAAGGTGGAGGTGGAGGTGGAGGAGGAGGTGGTGATGCTGCCTAGGTACCCAAGTGCTGGACTGGGATAAGGTAAGCCGGCGCTAGAGCTCGCTTGATAGGATGGGGGATGCGTTGCGCTGCCTATCGCCTTACGAGTCGACTGAATGAACTGAGCGACTCCGAGAAGACTCTGGAAAGTGGCGAAGAGGAATAGAATGTAGGAGGTACTGTAATAGTGATTATGTCGAGAGTATTATACGATCTGTTAGGTAAGAAGTAGTTCGTGGAGGAATTAGACCTGTTGTTGGTTGGCTAGAAGGGTGTCATGTCAGTAGGAGTAGTCGTGATCTCCACAGCAGCTACTTCGTACGCTACTGAAGAACCTCGGGCTAATTATTAAGGTACAGTAAGACATGTGGATTGAGTCATGAGCCCTGGTAAATGGGGGAAGACTTCCTTAACTCATTCAATTCAAAGGTCAACACATTCAAGATATAAGGTGAGTTTGAACTCAGTATTCGTCGTATAGTTTCACTATATTTGATTCCACAAAAACCCCCTGCATGATTGAATCTTAAGAGATTACGCTGTACCCCATCCCATCCTATCTATCACTCGGCCGGTTTCTCCGCTACGTATTTTCGGGAAAAGTAGAGTCCGAATCACTAACACCACCACCATCACTACCGCACATGATATGGAATGAATTTGCAAGAGCATGCCAGAAGCCAAAAGACCACATTCATGCATGATTTAATTCTTGTTCTTTCGGAAAACAATTATGTACCTACTACCTCTGTGAATGTGCTCTACAAAGTGACAAAGCCACGCCAGGCTCCAAATCTGGACGCGACACTTGCATGGCTCATAGTAGGCAGCGTTAAAGCCGAACAATTCCTGCGAGCTTCAATTTTTGTAGCCTTCATGTAAGCTATGCAAGGCTCTGTCTAAGTCCGAGACAAATTAAACCCCAAATGCAAACGCCACCTCTGACCGCTTCCACAGTAGAGAGACTTGCATATAATGTGGCCATCTTTCCTGGCAATCCGGAACTTCTCAATCTTGGAATTAGGGCACTATTATCAATTCAGATCGGAGCTCACTCATCGGCAACTGAGCATGGGATTGTTTAATTGGGACTCTGACAAAGCATTGGTGCTAAGTAAAATACGGAGTAGTCAGCAGACAAGATTGGAAAGTAATACAATTAGATATGTTTTTCACATTCAGCCACCGCAAGAAACAATATCATCCACTGATTGTCCTATCTAACTAACTGCTGCTGCTACGACTACTCTACCGCCAAGGTAAACGGTCGACGATTGTCGTAAAGGAATCTTTCTTGAACAACAATGATGAATACCATCATGCAACCAAACAAATACTAAAATGCAACCAGCCGAAAAGCGCGCAGCTGTATAGGAGACTAGTCGCACCTCCTGAGTCCTGAAAGATACCCCAATATGACATCTGCCATGGAGGGCCCCAGACTTCCTAAACCTTCTTTCACTGACAGTCCGAATAACCGATATATTTTTGCGAATAATACTGCCACAGAAAGGAGAATAACAACGCTTCCAAAACGCACAATGAAAGCCCACCATGACCCTGACAAGATCGCTGAAACCATTAAAAAGAAGTAAACAAATATTGTTGCAAGGCACACGCAATGGTCCTACTAGGGGTAGTAGACGACGCCTTGCTGTTGAGGCTGCGGATAATAGAATCCATCAGGGCTTGGGGTCATCATTCCTCCCATACCAACTACTCCACCGACCTGCTGCATCGGATAGGAGGGTGGAGGTTGTTGGTACGCTGGGAAGGTCGCAACAGCAGGAATTTGAGCGGGATCGTAATAGTATACCATGCCGTTGACTTCTTGGGCCACTAAGTTCGCAGCACTTCCCTGTGCTCCAGAGTTATCCGACTGTTGATTCGGCTGGGGGAATTGAGGCGGTTGTTGCTGTGTCGATTGGAGGACAAAGGGTGGTGCGCCTCCCGGTTGAGTATAGTTTGGCGGAAAGTAATATCCTTGGGGTGGTGGCATAACTCCGTAGGGGGTTTGGGGATAGAAGTTTTGTGGTTGCTGTTGGTACGGGTTTGGTTGAAAAGGTTGAGCATGGATAGCACGTTCTGGGATCTGAGATAGCGGTGTTCCGGTGGAAGCCTGACTTGGATAAGATGCGTTCCGGGAGTGAAGCATACCATCATGAGGGTAATTATTGCCATTGACTTGAATGGGAACCTGTTGATGAAATGGTTGCTGGTATTGTTGAGGAGGGTTGAATGATAACGTTGCGGGGGACTCGATGTCAGCAACTGACACAGCTTTCTGGGGTCTAGGTTGGTGCATAGGGATTGGGTTTGGTCGGTTTTCACGGAAAGTTGGCTTTTGAGGAAGAGGATAAGTTTGTGGCCGGGGCAGGCCGTCAATAGACGCCGATCCTTGCAGAGGTTCGATTTGGAACCTCTCGTCGGCGGCCTGAAGCAATTGAGGTTGCACTGATTGACTGGCCGGAGGTAATTTCACAACAGGAACTGGTCGGGAAGGGTCCATGGACATCTGTTGACGAGACATGGTTGAACCGGTTGGTGATACTAGACCGTCCCGATTGACTTCTCGGGCTAGAGACGAGCGACGACTCATAGCAACGCTTGGGGAGTAGGCACTGCCAAACATGCTGCCTCCAAAGACACTTGTGCGTCTGGAGTATCCGCCGATAGACCCGAGAGCCGACCGACCTCTTCCACGCCCACCGAAGCCTTGCTGGTTTGGCCTCATTGCACGAGGTATAAAGATGAAGGACCTGTCAACGGCGGGGAGAATATAGCGAGGCGGGTGATTGGGCAGGGATATTCGAACTGGTTTGTCCCGACGAAGGGGTGGGCGGTGATCCGGCAGACGAGTGTATTGCTTCACAGCGATGCCAGGGAAAATAAGCGGCTTCTCCATATCCGATAGGTACACGCGTATTTGAACATTTCCAATATGCTTTGTTACTGAAAGTGCTCGATTCGGAGGTGCAGCCTTCGAGGTGCTGACAGGAACGCGAGAGGACATGTGAGAATTTCCATTTCCATAACTCTGTGCCTGAAGATTTCGAGAGGAAGGTTCACTTATGACTTCGTGCATGTCATGGGTCCAGGGCGCATCAGTAGGCTCGTAAGTTTGAGGCAGTTGGCTAATAACATTAGTATTTGATTAGTTTCGTGGGTTGTGAAGATGGCTTACTTTGATGGCGCAAAAGGTCCCCCAATTCCAGGTCGACCGCGACCCCGACCTCGACCAAATGGCCGGAACCCATTCGCTGCAGGTCCAGAATGGCGGTGATCGTGCATAAAGAATGCTCCTCGATTTGGCACAAATGCTGGATCGGCATCCCGTTTCTTCTTATATTCTTCATGCTCGCGTCGTCGACGTTCATGTGGCAGCTCTTGTGGCCGGTCCATTTGGGCGTTTGAGTTCACAACAGCTGGTGAAGGGATTTGTATCTCCTCATCCTCCCGAAAGTCCTCATACTGTACTTCCTTTGCAGGGCCATTTTGGTCGGATATCTTAAGGCCATTTAGCATCACATCCATATCATTGGTACCATTTGTAAGTGGCTTGTGGGAGCTATCCGCAAATCCGTTACTCGGGTTCCCCTTTCCATCTCCAGGCAACTTTTGTTGAGATCCATTAACCCTCGGTATTTCTGGAGAGTCAGCAGGTGCTCCAACTGTGCTGACCTCGTCCCCCTCGTGTGCATCATCTTCCTCACTCAATAATGACCCCTCACTAGAATCGTCATCTATGTCTCCGGCATCGAAAGCTCCCTCGTCATCGCCTTCGTCCTCAACCCGTCGTCGACTTGCAGCTAAGTCCTTCCTGTGTCGGTTACCCATAGTGAGGAAGTGTGCGGGCTGTCGTTCGAGATGCGACGGGTTGTCGGGCGAGCGTTGGCAATTGAAGGGGCAGAATTTCGTGACAGATCATGCAGGAGTGGCGTTCTGAACGGGATGTGTACCGCCCGCGGCAATAAAAGTTGTTGGCGACAGTCTCTTGTGCAGTGGGATGATGAACAGTCTGAATGGGCGATACCTGCACGCCGCTGAGAAAGGTTGGAAAGGAGAGGGGATGAGGTCTGGAAATTTGGTCGGAGGCTGAAAGTTGAAAGGTTGAAAGCCTTGGGACGTACTTGCTCCGGACAGGGATCTAGTTCAACTCCGAAGAAGCTAGTACTGAAGCGAACGAGAATCTGGGGGAAGGATCAAAGTTGACAATGTTGTAAATTGGGGGGAAAGGAGGCCATATTCATATTCATATTGGCAGTATAGAGTGCCCAGGTGTCGAATATTACTTCATACTCAGACCTTATGCATTTCATTCTCAAAGCTTCATTTGCAGTTTATTATCATTCTTCAATTGGTACAGTACTTGCCTCGTGCCCCGACACATCGCACAAAACATCAGAATTACCCAAAACAATGATCAATGCCTTCACTCCTGCAGGGCTGTATATCGATGTATGGTTAATATCAAGACTAAATAAATCTGACGGATTACCCACTCCTTCCCTGCTACAGCAGAGCTTACAGTGAAAATCTCTCGTAAACATACTGTAGCTCGATATACGATTGAGTTATACAGGAGGAAGGTTCGCAGCTGCTTCATATTCTTCTGCCTAGCCCTCATGCTCTAGGGAAATAGAGTGAAGGAAAAACAGGTATTAGAGTATCGGGGATTATTATTGCAGTGGGATTTCCTGTAAGCCACCATGTCTCAATAATTTAAGACCTCTTTGTCAAGAAAGTTTCACATGTACAGTACATACATACATCTAATCATCCGAACTACATAAAATAACCCCTCGATACATCCGATCTTTCCAGATTACGCACTAAACCTTCTCCCACACCATCATCTGATAGATACTTATTCATATACAACCCATTGCTTGATATTTTAACCTGCATCTCGTTAGTTTTCTTTGCAGACAACTAGAGTTTGTGCGATCGACTCGTCTAGACTCAAGATAGCTGGGTAACACTAACAAAATTTGGGCAGTAAAAGTTCAAGCGAAACTTGAAAACCATGCTACACATCATGTAGAGCTTTGGATATTCCTATTGGGAACATATCATGTGCACTTAGCCAATGTGATTGTCGAATATGATGTAATAGTTCATTGAAAGCGGATTCATCCGGAACCTAATCTTGCACTTGTTGATTCTCTACGAATTCTACCAAGCAATGAATTAGAGAACCTGAAGATTTTGATACAATTCCAACTATGTGCGGACTTGAGAGCGAAGTTGATCTAGGACCCTGGAAAACTACTCATCGCACCTAGTGATGTAGACTTGCCGCATTTGCGACCATTTAAGTATTACTTAGTCACGTAACGAGTGGACGATGATGATAAGTCTAGATCAATGGAGGTACGAGACTGGAGCATCGCATAAAGTAGCGAGTACCGGATGTTTATTTCAAGACACCATCTTCGAGCCAGTAGAGGGGCTCCGGCATGAGCCTCAATAAGTCGTAGCTATAGAATAAGCTCTCAGTCTAGAACTACCCGAGCCTACTAGACTGTAGACTAATGATGTCAAGCATGTCGACAGACCGCGGCACGAGGCAATCAATGTTCATAATAATGGGGTAAAGGTGGGGTTCCGGTACATTTCATCTCAGAAGTAAATCTATTCAAAAGTAATGGCGGCATGCCGCTGTCTGGCAGCGTGGTCGACGAGATGGCTAGACTAGGAGTAAATCCAAGCGAAGAATAATATCCATCAGAAGTTTACGTACTTTGGCTTTCTGGCTGACATCACCATGGAGTGAGAACAGAAGGTACAAGCTGGCCGTATCGTAGTATCAAAGACTAATTTCTTCGGTGGTCCTCGCTAACTCGGCTCGATGACGAAGGACGAAATACGAAAAGTTGGAATTGGATACTGTATAATCTTTGAGCATCTAACCTCGATTTTTAGAATACCAAACAAACTACAGAACGTCCTTAAAGAGTTACAACTGAGCCATTGGAGACATCGGAAACAGCTTAGGAGTCTGCTTTGCTAAGACTACTTAAATGAGACCCAGCCGAAATCAATCTTCTAGGAATAAGCGAGCTGAGAAATCTACACCCGTGCTGTTCGACATGCCTCTTGATGAGCCAATCAAAGTGGCGTAGATAAAACATAGGACGATCGGTTCCAAATGCAAGTCGTACCGAGCAACTCAAATATATCAGCATGCAAATAAGAGGGGGAGGTTGTACTCAGTGGAGACAAGTAGATCACAGCGGCATTGGCATTTGCAGGGATATATGTACAGTACTGTAGTATTGCTGCAGCCTCGGCGGCATTGTGCCGGGGGAAAGCTTTCCCCGCGATTTTGAATGAACAAAACTTCATTGTTAAGCCGAGCTCTAGCAAGCTTCAATAATAATCACGCCTGAAGAATATTTATACCAGGGTCTTACTGTCAGGTGCTTAGTGTAAGTAGATACAGCGGGCCGACCAGTGATCCCGAGCCGCCAATCGCCGAACCGCCAATCCCCGATGCGATAATCCCCGATTGCTTTTGTGTGAATTGCAGAGGCGGTCAATACATGTACACTTTTGTTTTGTATCTATTGTATCTCAAATACAAATACTTAGAGCTATATACTTCGAATCTATAATGGCGCAGTCGCAAGAGCTTATTTTGTATCATTACGTGATCTCGCCGTATGCCAGACGGTATATATCCCCGTGACCCTCATTGTTGATGCATACTACATACCTGACAGGATGCAGTGTAATCTGGTATCTTAACCTTCGCAGCATTCCATATACACAATGTGTAAGCTACCATCTCCCATGTTCTCTACACCTCAACTAATGGGCTACTTCCACAGCTCCAACCCCTTATCATGCCGCGTCCCGACATCGCCGCCATAGGAACCTCTTATCGGCGTATCCCCATCGTGTCGTGCGGGCTCGACGTCTTCAATGACTCGCGGCTCATCCTCTCCAAACTGGACACGCTCTATCCGGCTTCATCGACCCACCCATCCATCTCCGCCTCTACTGAAGAGCAGAAGTGCATCATGAAGCTCTTGGAGTTTTGGGCCGTGCAGGGCCTCTTCCCCAAAGCCGCCTCCTTGCTCCCAAGCGACTTGCCATTGTTGAAAGATGAGAAGTTCAGGAAGGATAGAGAGGATTTGACCGGTATGAACTGGCAGCCGGAGACTGTGGAGAAGGGGAGGGGTGAGGCGCTGGTGGAGATCAGGAATTCGTTTGAGTTGTTAGAAACGACGTTCCTTGCGGATGGGAGGGAGTGGATTTTGAAGACGGAGGGGCCGTCGTTGGGGGATATTGAGGGCATGTTATTCTGCCCAAATCTCTCTCTGTTTGAGTTCGTGGTCTAGACTAGAGCTTATATGTCCACAGCTATCTGGCCTTTTCACTGGCTCACTACCATTCCCGGTGCTCTCCCTCCAACCTACATCTCCGCCACCCAGTTCCCTAAAGTCTTTGCCTGGATCTCACGTTTTGATGAGTCAACAAGTGCAGCAGCGAGAAATGTCGAGGAACCGAAGACTATCAATGGGGATGAAGCTGTGAAGAGTATGCTTCAAGCCAAGCTAGTGGAGGCGAGTATCGGTGTTGATGAGGGGGATCCTAGTGGATTGCGACTTGGAGACTGGGTGGAGGTTTGGCCGACAGACTCTGGTGTTAGGCATAGAGACCACGGGAGACTGGTTGGGTTGAACGAGAAGGAGGTGGTGGTTGAGACACAGGGGGGAAAGGTTGCTGGCGTGAGGGTGCATGTACCTAGGCATGGATTTAGGGTTGAGCAGGTCAAGGAGGGAAAGTTGTGATTGATTTGACTAGACCGCATTAGCACTGATTGGATTAGAGAGATACCAAACGGGTGGTCATGAAATGATGATGTGACGGCGGAAGTGGACGTAAATAGAGCTTAGACTCGCAGTATGCAGAATGCAGACATTTATCTGCCCAGCTTGACTGGGAACTATTTCAGACCTCGTCCGATTCCGCGAGAAGGAAAACATAAAACAGGAATGAAAATCAGCTTGGCTAGAGATATGAGATGTTTTCCTTTCTAACCATATATAGTTCAATACTCCCTAAAGCACTAAGATACTGTAGCGATTGCGAATATGAGTAGTTGTTTGTTTGTTGATATTTTCATAATGATGATTGAAAGAAATGTGGTAGTAGTGAGATGTAAAGCGAGACGTTGGATAGGGGGGAATCATAGTGATTCATAGGTTTGGGGAAGAAAAACATTGAACGGTAATCGTAGTGCGCAGATAATTACAGTGGCTTAACGACTATCAAGCTCTCCTGTTCCTTTGATAGTATTGATACTCGCGTTTTAAGCGATGTTGTAAATAGGGGTAGGGTAGTCGGTCTGGAAAAGGTTGTGCCGATATGTCGGGTTTTGTTTGCTTAAGCGAGCAGAATCGTGGAAAAAGTCTCACTTAGAAATGGGCTGATTAAACGACTGTTATCTGATGTTGCGCTTCTAGAAGTTAAATCTCCAGCATGCCTGACAATAAACTTTGTCCACTCAATTTTGAGCCACATACAATAATATAATACTGTATTGAGCATTGGAATGGGTGATTTAGTTACAGCAATGCAATGTGTACCTAGTCCTTACTGGGTTCATTTATCAAGTTGAAAGTTCCCCAGTCGGTGGATTCGCTTTTGTCAGCCAGAGCAAATCGAAACAAGTACGGGTGGTGCGCCCAGTTGCATTTCTAATCCACTATGGGGCGAGGAATCACAATCCATGGTTGTGATTGGATGGTAAGTGGGGACGGACACGGATGGCGGTCTGGGAGTAAAAGATTCGGGATTGGCTTTATTATTTTCCTTCCTCCTTACCCTTTTCCCTTCCCCTTCCCCTTCGCTTTTCCCACCTTCCAAGTTTTCTGTGACGACATCTCCTGCGTCATTTCCTTCCACCGCTGTACCTTTGTTTCTTCACCAGCACGACCGACACGCCAACGACTCGCCTCTCCCTACCTTCGAAAATAATATACCCAACCCACCAAGAGAGCCGCATATCGTATTTACCTTACCAAGGTAGTTTATACTGTACCAGGTAGTTACTGTACAGTACTAGTTTGTCGGTAGCCACGAACTATATACTACCTACCACACCCAACCCACACACGCTACCAACGATTCAACATCTATCCACCGGTATCGTTAGTTCATTACAGTACCACTGAATAGTTAGTGAACCGTAATAAGAGAAAAGTGACAAGAGAAGGATTCTCTCGCTCGCTCTTTGTACTTAGCCCGGTCACAGCCAAAAAAAAAAAAATCCACGAGTCCGCGAATTGCGAATACGTCACCTCAATTATTCTCGAGTCGACCTTTTTTCCTTTCCCACACCGGCAAACCCCAAGCACATTTAATTCGAGCTGCATCCCGTTACAATCGTGAGGCCGCACACGCACAGTCTTACTAACTACTCTTCTATCTTATTTAACAGGGGGCTGGTTTGTCACATTACTACTTACCCTTAAACTTTTGTTGCGCAATTTTATCCTCCTCTCCTCGACGCCGCAACATCCACCCACCAGCCTTCGACTGCATTCCACAGACTGGCTAGCATCACTATCGCTTCTATCTTTTCTCTCACATCTAAACCGAACCACTGCGACGCCCTCCACATTAGAATCGCTCTAGGAGGTTCATAAAGTGGTATGTTGTTGCATTTACACTTGCAATATCGAGTGGTTGGCGTCTGGCGTTCCCCCAATAATTAACGAGTCTCGCAGCTTCCCGCCTGCGTCATAACGCTTTTCAACGTCATCATCTATCGAAGCTTCACCTGCCCGCCATCCCCCCTCCCCATCAAAGCTCAATTCTATCGAATCGAGTCTTGCTTGCGCCCAGGAACCAGCTCTAGCTGTGCGGGCGCAGATCTACCTCGTCATACTTGACAACAATATTCGCTCGTCCCTTACTCCGCGATCGCGCGAGACACGACCCCGACCGCAATAATGTCTCCCTCTAAGGACTCTACCAAGAGGGTGTCTTCGAACATCACATCGCCCATTCAACCAAATGCCGATGCACCAGGTGTCAATGGTAAGTAAAATTTGATTGTTCTGATGATGTACCTTCCGCGCATCTATCATTTTACTGTTCCTCCTCTGGTGCCGAGATTCGTCTTCGTTGTCGCAAAACTAATTTCTTCGCGATGGATTGCATGACCTCATGCTAACGGTGACATCAATAGATTCGGGTTTGAAGCCAGGAGACCAAGTAAAGATTGAAACAACAAATGCGGAGCCACTTGCTCCTCCCCCTCGACCTGCTGTCGCAAATACACCCGATTACTTCTCTGGAAATCACGGCCTTTCACACGAAACAAATCCTTTCGAATACTCCTTCGCTGGCGGTGGGTCCTCAACTGGAGGTCAAATACACACACCAGGCGGAACGAAACTTCCATCTGTCGCTGCTCTCACTTCACCTGCTTTGCCTTTCTGGGGTACATCAGCAGGTTTGCGCTCAGGACCACTAAGTCCTGCTATGCTTGCTGGACCAGCGAAGGACGACTACTTCGGTGACGGGCACCATCTCCGCGGTGGATTCCCTACGCCCAACGAGTCGGGTCTGCGGTCTGGACTAACACCTGGAGGAGGCGGTTCTATGTTTCCTGAGCCAAGTCCGAATACACAGAGTCTCTTCAACTCCCTACAATCGGGTGGTGCAACTCCAAATACACTGGACTTCCACCGCACTGCTATGAACGCGCGACAAAAGGCTGGGGAAGTTGCACATCACGCCAATATCACTTCTCAACCGCAAGAATCCATGAATAGCTTAGAAGTCAAGCCTCCGCAAAATAGACCTTTTGATGAGACTAACGACGCTGCAAACGGCCTCTATCTTCTTGCACAGGCCCACAACGGCCCCCAGCAAACCAACCACTACGCTATTGCTCCCCAGGCCATCATACACGCACATCCTCAACATATGCAAATGGGTGGTCAATCACATGAGACTTCCCCCCATATGGCCCACCGTAATGGTGGCTCCATCAGTACAAACTCCGGTCGTGGAGTAAGCGAGATGAGTGGCATGTCCGACGAAGAGCAGCAGAATCGACTCAAGACCCGAGGGAAGGGTAAGCGACCGTCGACCCAGGAGAATCAAGTCAACGGCGGACGTAAAGCTAGTGGCCAACCTGCCAAACAACCTGCCAACAAGAAGGCCAAGGCAAACAACGGAAACTCCATGAGGATGAGCATGGAACCTCCGTCCGAGGATGAGCAAGACATGTCTAAAGATGAATATAACGCCAATGGAAAGAAGATGACCGACGATGAGAAGCGAAAGAACTTCCTCGAGCGGAACAGGTAAGCAAGATTGTCTATCAAGTGTCATCATTCGTTAACAGTAATTTCAGGGTCGCTGCTCTCAAGTGTAGACAACGCAAGAAGCAATGGCTTGCGAATCTTCAGCAGAAGGTTGAAATGTACTCTGTTGAGAACGATAGTCTCAATCAAACAGTCTCCCAGTTACGAGACGAGCTTGTCAATTTGAAGACTCTTCTGCTAGCGCATAAGGACTGCCCGGTGTCTCATTCCCAAGGTCTGAGCAACGGCGGTATACAGCAGATCGTAGAAAGTGGCTATGGGAATCCTCACATGAATCCTTACGGTATGGCTGCCGCCATGAACAACCAACATCAGCAACAGATGATGGCATCTCAAGGCTTTCAGAGACGCGAATCATAATTATTACTTTTGATGTACGATATGGGAAAGGTTTACGCGGTCAAAAGTTTTTGGTGCTCAAAAGGGATACTGATGAGGAGTTGGGGGTAACGAACGACACGCTTACGATCGACTATCAAAGTTGATCCCGCCGGAGTCCTTTCGGTCATGGCCACATCTCCCCGCAAGACAGTTGGGAATTGTAGCTTGTGCTCACATTGTTGTGGTTGCAACATAAATGGCGTCCTGGAAATGCCAACCATCCGAGGGTTGGTTGGGAACCCATTGCATCTCTGTAGAATAGTCACTCCTTTTCACATCGCTCGCCATTTCGGTTCTGCTTCTTTATTTTTGCATTTCGATTCTGCTTGTAGTTTTGCAGGTCGACACCGCTTTCCTCCTGTACATATGGCATCGGGCACACGTACACGCATATGGTCCGTACGTTTCAAAACTGCACTGGCGCTTTGGGGCAAGTGAATGGATGGGCCTGGGCTTTGTTTTCTGGCGTTTTTAGGTTGCTCTTTTATTCTAGGCGTGTTATGAGATGCGTGCCACGCAGTGGGCATGAGCGGTGGGCAGTTGGTTGTGGATTGGAGCGATGACGCCGGCCGCGGTGCGACGACATGAGATGAAAGTATCTATAGTATCAAGCAACAAGAAAGTGGAATACAAGAAAGAATTCAACATACGTGAAGGGCCTCGGTCTTATTTATGCGTACATTTGATGAGCTCTCTTGTCCTCTACCAGCTGGTTCACTAGTTAGTCCCGCTAATCTTCTGTTACAGGTATTCCCGGCCTAGCAATCAACTACCGAAGCTTTGCACGCTGAGTGCAAGTATCTCATGGCCCGGATGATTTCCTGAATATCCTCTAGCATGCAGTATTGCTTTGTAAATCCATACTACATATCAGCCACCCTATCGGCTAATACTATTTGATCTACTATCCAATTACTGAGAATCCATAGCTCTCTCTATAAGCATCCTATAGCAACTCTATGTTTCTGCACGTCTAAATATCACTTCGTAGTAATACTGCAAACCTTGTGAGAATCATCTGTACTGTATCAGTATCAGGGCCAGTGTGCTGCGTTTTCTGCAAACCCTTGTCTGCGGGGCAGGGCAAGGGAACATGCACCCACTCTTCCTCTTCTTAAAAGAACTGGAATGACAGAAAGTAGTATAATACAGTTCGAAGTATTTGAATACCTATCCCATCAGTCAGAGAAAGGTTCCCTTCCTTTCTCACAGTAGCTTGTTTGCAAACCCTATAACTGCTCCAGGACTCGGCCCGTCCCTCTAGATCTTCTCAACCACGCCATGGATGGCATATCTCTAGCTGCAAGCATCTTGGCTGTTCTGCAAGTTACTGCCAGCGTCGTACGCTACATCAACGATGTCAATGAAGGCCAGCAAGAGCGTCTCAGTCTCCGCAACGAGATCAGCAGCGCATACGGTCCGCTCCAGATGCTGCACGATCGAATCGTGGAAGAGGAGAAGCGTGCTGTGGCCTATCCCGAAGTCCCCAACCCGTGGCTCTCGTCTGTGGCAGCGTTGGCGTCCAAATGGGGACCGCTAGAGCAGTACGGTGATGTTCTAAAGTTATTACAGAGGGAGAAGGAGAAGTTCATGAATCCATCTGGTCAGAAATTCAAAATGGTCGCGAAGCACCTGATGTGGCCCTTTACGAGGACGGACATCGAGAAGTATATGAAGGTTGTGGAAAGACAGAAGATGATGTTTCTCCTGGCTTTGCAGAATGATAATCTGTGAGTCTCATATATGACAACTAAGGGAATAAAAGCCCGGAGGCTCATATTGGCACGTAACTCCAGCACTTTGGCTCAGGCGATCAAGGAGGACACCAGTCTCCTCCCTGAGATATCTGAGCGGCTCGTTGATGTTGCTGCCACCGTCAGCAAGATGAGTTTAAACGATGATGGTGAGCCTAGGGAGCTGAGGGACTCAATTGGATTTCCTAACCTTGTGTTGCAGCTGCAGATCGGCGTAATGTTGTGAAGTGGTTGTCGCCACTGAATTTCTTCCCAACGCAAGACTTTATCATAGGGCGACGTGAGCTCGGTACAGGTCAATGGTTTCTCGATTCGTCGATATTCCAGACTTGGGTCAATGGAGATAGCAAGGTCCTCTGGTGCCCAGGGATACGTATGTGCATATACTTTCCTCGGAATACTCGCCTAGGTAAGCCATTCTGACGATATTTAGCTGGTGCTGGCAAAACCATGCTCTCGTAAGCCTGCACCTATCAATTCATGTCCAATCTAATCAAATACAGATCCATTATTGTTGAGTTTCTGCGCAGGCAATTCGAGTATGACTCCGGAGTAGGTGTAGCAAGCATCTATTGCAACTATAAGGAGGAGGATGTGCAGACGCATGAAAACCTCTTTGCTGGCATTTGGAGACAGTTGATCCATGATGAGGATGAATTAAGTGATGATGTCAAAACCCTGTACAAGAAACATGCCGACAAGGATACGAGACCGACACTCGACGCTATAGCTGAAGTTCTGTCCAAGGCAATCGCTCGGTATCGAGTAGTCTACGTTGTTGTCGATGCTCTAGATGAATGCCCCGAAGGCCGTCGAATCAAACTACTGGAGAAGCTGCAAACTATACAGGACTTGCAACCTGGACTACGTTTACTTGTTACGTCAAGAATGTACGATAGCATAGCTCGAAACTTCCAGGGCCAGCCAAGACTAGAGATCAAGGCCAGTGGCGAGGATGTAAGAGCATATGTGAGGGGCCGGATCGCCAAGGGTTCGAGGCTGCAGAGGCATGTCCTGAAAGACCCCACATTGGCAAGAGATATCATAGATACTGTTGCTGAGAAAGCAGAGAAGATGTACAGTCTCCGTTCTCACACTTACAAGAATGCTAATCGACATAGGTTCCTGCTAGCTCAGCTGCACATGGACTCGTTGCAAGAAACGGGAAGTCCCAGGGCAGTACGCAGGGCTTTAGCAAAGCTGCCCGAGGATCTCGATGCCACGTACGAGCAGACCATGGAGAGAATCGCAGCGCAAGGTAAGCAGGATAAAATATACGCAGAACTGATTTTACAGTGGATTTCTTTCGCAACAAGACAACTTTCACTGGATGAGCTATTGGAAGCACTGGCTATTGAGGAAGACACAGAAGAATTGGATCAGTCCAACTTACTCGATGCCGAACTTTTGACATCTGTTTGTTGTGGTCTCGTAATTGTTGATCAGATGGGCAAAGTTGTTCGCCTGGTTCACTTCAGTACCCAGGAATACTTTAAGCGAACTCGCTCTATTAGATTTCCCAATGCCCAGGAGCAGATCAGCCGGACTTGTCTCACCTACCTTTCATACGATGCTTTTGCAGAGGGTAGTTGCCCTGATAACGACACAGCCGCCTCACGTATTGAACAGAACCACTTGCTGTGGTATGTTGCAGAAAATTGGGGTGAGCATGTCAGAGGCATCCCAGAAACTGTCTTGGAGGATCAGATATTGGATTTGCTCTTGGATAATGATAGACTATCAAGCCTAGTACAGGCGAGACATCTTCACCCAAACAAGAACTGGCATGTAGCTAGCTTTGCTCAGGGTGTTTCTGCTTTGCATGTTGCTGCGCACTTTGGACTCAAGCATATCACAAACAGGCTCCTCGAAGAAGGGGCAATCGTTTCAGCGAAAGATAGCCTCGGAGCGACACCCTTACATGAAGCCGCTCAAAGTGGCCATGTGGATGTCATCCTGGTGCTGCTCTCCAAAGGTGCAGACATTGAAGCACAAGACTTTCAAGGTCTTACGGCACTTCATCTAGCTACTGAGCGGGGACACCAAGAAGTGGTTGTCATCCTCCTCAACCATGGAGCCACGATCTCGAGAACTGTAGATGGTCGAACAGCGCTTCACTTTGCAGCGGAGTTTGGAAATGAGGCGATTGCTAGAGCATTGCTGGGGAATGGCGCAGATGCTACTACTGTATCAAATGAGATTACCGACGATGAATCTCTAAACAAGTTCATTGGGGGCAGGACACCATTGCACTGGGCAGCCGAATATGGATACACAGCCCTGGCGAAGCTGCTTCTGGAGAATGGCGCAGACGTCAACGCCATGAATGTGACAGGCCGGACACCTTTGCAGGAAGCTATCATGTGGGGTAATGTCTCTACTGTTAAGCTCCTTTTAGAGCATGGCGCTTCGGTCAAAATCCAAGATGCAGCAGGATGGAGCCCTTTGCATGAAGCGGCATGGACCGCGCCGCCAGAGGTCAGCGTAGTTCCGTCTTACGTCTCATTCTTTAAGAAACGAGGCGAGGATTCGCTTTTTGGAGAGCTTTCACGATTCACATGCTTATGCTAAACGTCAAATAATAGGTCACTACCATGCTCCTAGATCACGGGGCAGATCCTGAGTGTACAAATATGATCAACGGCCAGGTGTGGGTCGATGGCTATGTACCGCACGGGGACGACTACGTGAACGGCGCGCGGACACCGCTCTACCTCGCGCTGCACCACGGCCGCTTCGGCGTCATCGAGGCGCTGCTGAAGCAAGGCGCCGATCTGCAGCATCGAGATATCTACGGCGTCTCGCCCTTGCACTTGTGCGTCATGTACAGCCCAGCCGAGCAGGATGAGGATCAGATCTCGGTGTTAAAGGCGCTGATAGATGCTGGAGAGGATATCGAGGAGAAACTCTTTGGGTTACGAGAGACGCCGCTACATATGGCTGCTCGGGCTGGGAGAGGGGATTGCGTCCGGTTTTTGCTGGAGAGGGGTGCGGATGGGATGGTGCGAAATTCAAGAGGAGAGACTGCGGAGATGGTTGCTGAGGAGGCTGGGAAGGGGGATGTGGTGGCTTTCTTGAGGGAGTTTTGAGAGGGCTGTGGGGGAAGTTCAAGTTGATAGTGAGATTATGTATAGCGAGTAGCATAATTTAAGGATACAAACTAAACCTAAATTTATTTCAAAAAGCCCCATGCAGTAAAATTTAGAGCAGGAAACTCAAGTTCGAATACTGTTCTACATCCCGAGTATCAAAATTGCAGATTGTTGATATCACCGAGGCCATCCACAATATTTGTCTCTAGCAAGCAAGCACCCTGAAAACCGCGATTTCTAGTTCTGATCCAACATTAACAACAAGTTAACAACAAATTAACATCTAAGCCTTTGTTTTGATCCTGCGGTCCATTATCTCGCTTAATTTCACCCCCCGCCCCCCCCCCAAAAAAGGGGGAAGACAGGACAGGTAGGTGAGAAAACACAGGGCCCGCTTAAATCTGATAAATCACGAGCACCGAGTACTCTTTAGATATTAGCCCAAAAGAAACTTAATCTTCGTGGAAAGTTGGTCCGAGGAATCACGCCTTGGTCTGTAGTTATAGGCTTTATGGTGTCGCCTGGGGTCGTTGAACGGTTGAGGTCTCATTTTGTGGAGAAAAAGAGAAGCCAGGTAACTAAATGCCTTCCACACGCACTTTTCGATCGAGTAAAATGTCATTACCTGAATGCTTGTACCTAAAGATATCTGTTGCGCGGTCTCATCTCAGTCGTAAAGCTTCCTCCGGACTTTGAAAGATAGGGGTCCCGATTGGGGGCCATCTCTGGCGTACTCTGAGTCTTCGCCGTACAGTGCTTTCGAAGCCTTATCAGCAGCATGGCAAATCCATCCTCGTGTAGAACCTCAAGTGCTGGGAGTACAATCTTTACAATATATTTGATCTCGGTTAATTCAAATCTTCGGGTTCATGACACGTGTAAGGCGTCGTCATCAAGATGTTTCAGTGCGATTGCAGGCGGGATCAGACGACTCGACTATCTCATCCACGGTCGGACGTACGGATTGAGGGTGCTCGGGCTTGAAAATGATGCATATGCATGGAGAACATCGCGCTGAGTTTGGAGGCGCCAATGATGAATGCTTTGGATGATCATGATGACTTTCTCCTCGCCCTCCCCTTCAGTATCTGGCCTAGTCGCAATAGGGAGGTCATTGTAGATACTCAGAACGCGAACACAATAAGATAACATAGTAAATATTGCTGCCAGGTCACGTCCTGTAGTTCGTTGAAAAAAGAAGAAGAGTTGTGATGAGAAAAGTCAATGTCGAGGTACGCACGGTGCCTGGATCCGGTCCGGACAGTAAGGAATGAGAGCCGAATGTTCCTTAAGCTTCCTCATGGTCACAAATGCTACAGTAGATCTTGAACTCGAATCATATTATAATTATCCTCGTATTACTTTCTATCGACTAAGAATATCACTTGATTAGATTACCTTGAGCCGTACTCGAACCTTGATCAGGTTCGGAATAAGTTCGCCTAATACCTTTGTGCTTAGTCTAAGCTTGCTAGGTCTGAGGTTACATACTGTGTATATAATATTAATAGCAAGGTTACACTGCATGCGCATGAAACTCCCTCGGAAAGATCGGAATCAACTGCCGTAGCCTGAAGACATCGTGAGAAAAAAAAATTGCACTTCATCATGGATCGATAAGCTTGCCCGTTACTCGTACGGCCGGGGAACGTTGCCTTTGCTTTGCGGCCACCGGTGTTGCTAATTAAGTCGTATTGAAGGGAAAATTAAGACGATTGAGATCTCAAGGTCCCTTTCCTTCGAGCGTAGTATTTCCTTCTTCTCTTCGTTAGGTAGTATCTGATAAAAGAGAAGTATCTCACGTGGCTAGCTTCAAGTAATATATACCAGTACATGGCCTTCACCCAGTGCATCAGCGTTAGTATTAAATTCATTTGCATTTTACTGTATTGCTCTTTAATGGCTTTAAGCGTTGCTGTGTGTGTTTGATGCACTGTAACGAGCTACTGTACTGCAGTACCCCACAACCGGCCTTGCATCGCGGGAGACGCCTCGTGCCATCCGTGTGGGATAGAGTAATACTGTAATACCGGACATGTATCATATAAAGTAATGTATTATTAATAATGACGGCTGCAGTGCTGCAGCTGGTTCGGGGAATGTGTCATAAGATGTGCTGCTGATGTGGGGGTGGCTGGGACCGAAAGTGCGGTGGAGTGAAGCCTAAGACTAAAATATACTAGCCAGTATCGAAAAGCTGGGGTATAGTATAGGATATTTCATATGGCCTGGCACGTGTATAATACATACATAGGAGCTGCAGTTGGCTAAGTTAATGAGTTCAAAAAACGTCAAAGGCTGGCTTGACGAATACCATAGTCTATATCTGAAGAGTGTCACGCGATATCATGTCCGAACTCCTGGTACTATATTCTGATTCGCAATATATGAACTGTCTCGCCGTAAGCGGCGTAGGGGAAGACGTGGGGAGGAATACTGATTATCTATAGCAGTAGTAATACTGCTTAAGCTTACTATAAGAAGCATGAACTGAGTTGATGATGATGATCCATCAATCCACCATAACTACTTCTCAAACAATTGATTATTCGGGACTTGCTCTTGATATCTCCGAGAGGAAGGTAAGAACGTGTATTGCCGAGTTAGCTTTCTGAAATTACTATCACTAATTTACTATATGGTTGTTTGTGAGAAATGAGATACTACAGCTGTGAAGTAGTTGGCGACTTTGCCCTCTTGCTGTTTCTGCCTTTGTTTTTTCTTTCTTTAAGTTTCTGCTTCGATCCGCGGAATAATTAGAAGTGTTAATTCTAAATGCTTACTGCACGCGCTACCTTCTTGGGGGTTTGCTATGCTGTTTACATGTAATGCTTGTGCAACAAGCCAGGGACCCGAAGGGGGGGGGCGAAGTGCAATGGATAATATGGATGAGATGGGCGCGAGGGACAGGACAAAAGGCGAGTGAGTAATTGATTGAGTATAACTAACTAAATAACATATCTGCTATCATCTGAATTCAATTATCTCAGCTCGGCTTCCATTTCTATGCTTCTTTTCTTTCTATACCTCTATACCTCCACAACTCTGTATCCCCTATGTCAGAGGCTGTAAGACTCAGAGTCGTAAAGAGAAAAGTTCAAATAACTACCGAACTTTACTCCCTTATTTTTAGGATAATAGTTCCAAGACTAAGGAACTATGGTTGATATATATAAGAGAATATGATACAACACAGCATGAAAGGATACGAAAGACGTCGAAGCTGTCGAAACACCTTATGAATTGTAAGAGAGAGAGAGAGAGAGAAGGGAAGACACAGTAGCAAAGCTGAAATTGTTTCTACTTGCTTCCAGCTACTACTGCAATATTCCTCACCGCCGCAGCCTCTTTTCTTGGATCGACGACCTCACCGAACACTCCTGGGGCCTCGAACGGACCTCAGCAAGCCCCGACCCAGATACTGAGATAAACTCCTTTCCCCGCAGCTTTAGATGCACTCGATCGACGGTGACCTAGCTGGAATCAGTGCTGAGAGATCTAACATCGGATCGGATCATCTGATCCTGGATATCTGACTACAATCCCAACAAGCTATCCACCTTCCGAGATTCATTGTATCATTTATTGACAACTTACTTTCGCTTAACCCTTGTTTTCCCCATGGCCGATTGTAAGCGAGAGCGTGCGGAATTACAGCGGCTAACCGAGTATTGCCGTATCGCGAAGTGCTGCCAATTCACTGGCCTGTGATCCAGCAGCGCGCTAAGATGATTGGCCCACTTCCCAGCCCCTGACTAAGATTACGCCACAGGAGAAAGTTGCAGCTAAGAAACTTACCTATTTCTCGCAAAGGACTAAGTGGACCGCTTACAGAAACAGAAAACTTGAAACTTCTATCTGAACTATGATAGCTAAGAGGTAAAAGAGTGATAAAGTTGCTTCTATACCAGACTCGTAAGTTAAATGCCTCTTTCTTTCTTTCAGCAATCTAGAGTGCTTGATATTCTACTCTGATGGAATTGAGTCAAGGACTAGTCGATGAAAGAGGACGATTTGTCGGGAACAATGAGATCGAAGAAAAGTGGGTTTTCGACAGACTTTAAGAGCTAATAAATCTTCTAGATGCTTTCGAGAAGGTCGAGATAAGAAATGGCGGCAGCATACTGGCAGCCGCTCTCTCTCATAGTCTCATGCAACGGGAACCGCGCCAATTTTATCATTCTGGTAAATCAGGACTTGGCAGCGGAATGTTGTCTTGGGAATTGATGCTGGCGAATCATAATTCGAAGGATCTCCGCAATGAAGCTTTCTTTTCGGAATACCCCACCCTGGTGCTGTAGTAAGATTAAGCATCTGGTCAGTCGGGGATAATGTGGATAGTAGTGGAGCTCGAGGACTCGTACGAATACTGTAGGTTTATCGGGTCCGCCGTGACCATGACAAGCGCGTCGCAGATACCTTCGTATGATGTATCATAGTCAGTGGTCATCATAATTTCCGATACAATATTCCACTCAAGATAAGGTAACAACTTTGGAGAGCCTAGATGCATGCGATAACGAACTCCATGCATCTGAACGCGTATGCCTCTATGGATTTTCGATTCAGCGACCTTCCACTTTGCATCTGCATTCTGGAAGACTTCCTCATCGATGCATCGCGCTTCTTCTTATCATCCCACTTACAACAGTAATAATCTCCGATAGTCGATCCTGGAGAGCAGAGTGGATGCTCCCCTCAGAAGGAGAGATGCATCTCGGAAGCTGACCAAGAGTCCTTGATAGCAATATGGTTTGTACTTAAGTCTTCAATTCCATCCACGTTTTCTCTCATCATCCCCTCGTCCACCTCCAATTCAAATTGGATTTCACTCCCTTTACTGTCGAGGAATAATCAAGATGAAGCTCCTACTGGGTTCTATCGCTGCTCTCGCAGCAGCCGGATCGGTTTTCGGAAGTAGTGCTCAATCCAAAGCTCAATCGAATTCGAAGTCGACTACGAACTCTCAATCGACTACGAACTCTCAATCGAAAGTTCAAACGAATTCAAAGGCTCAAACGAATTCGAAGTCGACTACGAACTCGAACTCGAATTCGAATGCGATTGCGAAGGCATTCAGTGCGTACAAGACACCTCTTCAGTATGCTGCCATGAATGGATCGATGAAGACAACCACCCAGGTAAAGACTAAGGCACAAACGACTACCAAAACCGACAACAGTACTGCTACTCATCTCACAAAGAAGACTTCTGGTACGTCAAATTCCATATATTCAACCTCTAAATTATCGAGCAGATGCTAATTTAATTTTCAGAGTTCTGGGTGAATGGCGCCACATTGCCTGATATCAACTTTGATATCGGCGAGTCGTACGCTGGGTTGATGCCAATCTCCAATGCAACAAACGAGACGACGTCACTGTTCTTCTGGTTCTACCCAACTACCGGCAATGTTACCGACGAAATCACCATCTGGTTGAACGGCGGACCTGGCTGCAGTAGTTTGGAAGGCTTTCTCACGGAGAATGGCCCCATCTATTGGCCATCTGGAACATATGAGGCCGTTCCTAACCCATACTCATGGACCAATTTGACAAACATGCTTTGGTACGTTGGATAGTAATCAATTACCTAGCCTTGAATCAGTTACTTACCAGGAGTTTTAGGGTTGAACAACCTGTTGGCACTGGCTTCAGTACAGGAACTCCAACAGCCACAAACCAGGAGGACTCAGCGGCGCAGTTCTTGGGATTCTTGGAACAATTCATCGACACATTTGAGTTGTACAACAAGAAGATTTACATGACCGGAGAAAGTTATGCCGGCAAGTTTGTGCCGTACATTGGTTCTGCCATGATTGATAAAAATGACACCAAATACTTCGATCTCCAGGGTAAGTCTACATTTCCCGAAAAAAGAAATTAAAAATTCGCAATGTGCTAACCTAGAGCAAGGTGGTCTCATTTTTGATCCTACCATCGGCAGCGATTATAACAGTCTAGCTTCAGCACCCCAAATGGTCAACGATATGCAGCACATCTGGCGTCTCGATGACTCTTTCATGGAGTATTTCAACAATGCAACAGCCGAATGCGCGTATGAAGAATACATGACCAAGTATCTCTCCTTCCCACCACCGGGCAACCAGCCTAACGGCGGAGTCTACACTTTAGAAGACGTCATTACGTGCGAGTACTCTTACGCATATGCATATTTGGCGATTATGGAGAAGAATCCCTGCTTCACTCCTTACGAAGCCACCTCCATGTGCCCGGTACAATTCTCGGCCGTTGGATCTCCGCTTTCGAATTATGTCCAGCCAGATAACTTCATGGTTTACTTCAACCGAACGGATGTTCAAGACGCCATTCACGCTCCTCATATTGATTGGTCGTTGTGTGGCGAGAACACTGTTTACCCAGATGGTGACTCGTCGCCAGCTTCTTTCCTCGAGGCCATTCCCAAGGTCATCGAACACACTAACCGCTTCCTCATCGGACACGGAGATTTGGATTTCGTCGTCCTCACCAATGGAACCCTTTTGGCTATCAACAACATGACTTGGAATGGCGATTTGGGTTTCCAAACGAAGCCTTCCAGCGACTTTGTCGTGCCGTATGACGATCAAGGAATCATGGGTACCTACCACTCCGAGAGAGGTTTGATGTGGCTGGAGATCTTCCAAAGTGGTCACATGATTCCGATGTACCAACCACAGTCAGCTTATTATGCGCTTGAGTGGATGTTGAAGCGTATTGATGACTTTTAATCGGGAAGTTGAGATGGACCAGGGGTGGACTATTTGTTGGAAGGCTTGTGGTTAGAAGAGAAGAAAATAGACTTGTATTCTAGACGGGAAACTTGCTTATTATCAATTCTTATAATTCTTTATCAACATGTAGTATATGCTCTGAGCTCTCAGCTCTCACTCTTAGCCAACATAACTAGCTAGCCTAAATGATTATTGATCAGCTTGATACTTATCATCTAACCGAACCAATAGTTGTTAGATGGCGACTACTGTAATATGTCTTCTTAAACTTCTTTTCTATAATCAATGAAACTAAGTCGAAATATTAGACATAACTTCACACAATTGGGAAAATTGAAGCTTTACATAACTATAACAAAAGTGCAAGTTGGTTAATCATCTGCTCGTTGAGCGACGACTTGGTTGGGCAGCCTCCTCGAAATGGATTATGTCTCCAGACTCCAGACTCCAGCCATTCGTTTGTGTCGACTTCCCAGGAATACCCCAATCAAGATTATTTACTTAGTAAAATACATATCCGTAATCCCAGATTCATCATGTTCCCACCATAGAGATATCGAGGCTATCTATCTCGCAAAGTTCATCTCCCTCTCATCTCTCATTTCCCCTTTCAACTCCTCTGTCACATGCGCTTAGAGGTCAAGAGCATTGATATCAAGTCCTCCAGTCTCTCGCCAATTCTCCATATATCCTATTAGAGTATCCTTATCAACGACACAGATACACAAAGACAGAAAGTAATCAGCGGGATATGAAAAATACGTGAATAGGATCAGATCGGAGGTGAAGTAATCGTATTTCTATAGTATCCAGGCCTACTATACTACTAAGAGTCTATTTCTATCTCCGGTCCGAAAAGAAAAGTAAAAGATGCATATGAATTAATATTCGAAGAGCATATCCAATCCAATCCAATCCAATCCAATCCAATTCAAGCTAGGCCCTAGCTAGTGCTCTAGATCAGCGACACGCGCGGCTACTGTACTAGTACAGTAACCTAGAGTTGGCCCGCGCCGAAACGAAGGAGTTGATCAGGGATCGAGCTGTCACTAGCTGAAGATAGTAATAGAGCTCGAGCTAGTGTTATCTCTGCAAGAGTCAGGACAGTCCTTGGCAGCTGGCTAGCTAGCTAGTTAGGAAACGGGAGCGAGCAGATGAGATAGCCGGAGGATCCGACTAATCGATCCACGATGGCATGGTCTCGAGTAAGTATCTAGCTACAGTAGCTTCGTGGAACCGGAGCGAGAAGTCTCTCAGAAAGAGAAGAAATTCAAGACGAGGAGTTTTGGATTTCCTGTCATATAACCGAGTCGTACGTATATAGGCATTCTTAAGATTGTATCTAGATATGTGATAGATAGAGCTTGATTTCATGCAATTAATTGTAAATCTCGATTAATTCCTGTTATCTACAGATCTAGCCTGATTTTTCTTAATGTAAGTAAGTAAGGAATTCAAAAGCAAGTCACTTTGGAGACTTTTCTACCTTCTACTTTTAGCTAGCTCACTAGATCGATATCGGTTTAATTTATATCGCATTGACTATACTTTCAACAGCTGCATACAGTATCAGTCCACGTGTATATTTCAAGAAACTCTACTCATACTGCCAGTCAGTCACGTACAACAGGCAGGCATCATAGGCGCAGCTATAAATAATATTTTATAGTAATCTGTCACGCGGACGATGAAATCATAAAAGCAACCTGCAGAGAAATATCTCCTTCCATCGAACATTCGAGCATTCGAATATCCTTCTAGAAGATCGAGACCTTCCAACTAACCGTTACTAAGGCCAATTCTTTCCAATGCCTCGAAAATAGTGGAACCGTCTGTAGCATGGCTCAACCCCCAAATTAGAATGCCGCTCTATGCAACGCACTCTAGAAAAATGCGAATTCCATTAATACCAAATAGTATATTGAAGTAGTTCGGAGGTTCGGGAGGGCCAAAGATTAATTCTTCTACTTTGCCCTAGTTCGCCTGTAACGCTATTTTCCAGCTTTGCACGTTAATAACGTTGATAATATTATCAAAGTTGATAGAATACGTACTGCTGATAGAATCGTAGTATTCAAGATCCGTGGTGTTGATAGCCTTCGTAGTGTTGATGCAGCGGGCAGTGTGTTTTGGTGCGCTGCATAGGACGGCACTGCAATTTGGAGGTTGAGCCATGCTACAGACGGTTCCACTATTTCCGAGGCATTGGAAAGAATCGGCCCCGTTACTAACGTAAACTTACCTTCCCGCGCGACCGACGTCCGGCCAGCATCACCTAGCTCTCCTTATCACATGCTGCTACTGTAGGTAGGGAATGGATTATTAAACTGCTAGCGAAAGCCTAAACCTCCATCACCTCTCGACGATCTATGATAGCTAGCAAGTAAGCTCAGCTCATATCATATCATATCATAGATACTGTATCAACAGTTTCAAACAACGTCGTTCAGCAATTGAAGCCGGCAGTAGCCGGTTACACCCACGTACCGCATGTCTTGTCTTGCCTTGTCTTGTCTTATCTATCTACTCGGAGCTGATTCCGCTGCCCCATTTATTATAATATTCCACCAGGGCCATCGATCGACGACGACGGGACCTGAACATCACATCACATCACATCACCAATGCCTCGGAAAAAGTGAAACATTCTGTAGCATGGCTCAACACCCAAATTGCAGTGCCGTCCTATGCAGCGCACCAAAAACCATTGCCCGCTGCATCACCTCCAAGTAGTATATTTGAAGCTATTCGGAGATTCAGAAATATTTTAATAAGACAAATACTATACTAAGACTCCTGATACGCAACTTATAAATTCGTTTGCTATGCCGAATTTGCTTATAATACCTTTTTAGTTAATTGCCGGAAAGGAATAATCTCTCGATCCTCTAATTAAAGCGATCTCTTTCGTATCTTTTCTTTTCCTTGATTTATTTTCTTATTCGCTTAGCTACTTGAGTATTTTTTATCGATTAAATTAATATATAAAAAAAAATTAAAAAAATTAGAAGTATTAATAAAGTACGCGATATTAACAGATTACGCGGTGTTGATAGAATCCGTGGTACTGATAGAATCCGTGGTGTTGATAGAATTCGTGGTAGTAGAATTCGTAGTAGTAGTAGGTGATGCAGAGGGCAATGGTTTTTGGTGGGCTGCATAGGACGGTACTGTAATTTGGGTGTTGAGTCATGCTACAGAATGTTTCACTTTTTCCGAGGCATTGGAAAGAATTGGCCCATCGTACGCACAGTATAGTAGTAGCGCAGCCGCTGCGATTTCACCCCTGATAATCCTTGTCAAAAATAACTGGCCCTCACCTTAGTCCTGAAATATACTCCGTAGTACTGTACGAAGTACAGTAGTGCATGGGACTAGCTGGGGGGGGGGGAAGGGGTGATGTTTATTCGATCTAGCTACTTTTTGATATCTCCGATCCGGGAGATAAGGTAAGTAGTACTAAGTGTCGGGCAAGCAGGGAGACCTGAGGAGGTCAAAGATCTGCTGCTGAGTTTAGTAGTAGTAGTAATCGTTCGATTAGTAACACGAGGGTTTGAAAACAATTGGAAGCAGTGGACTCAACCCCATCATAGCGCAAAGCTTGGATACTCTACTGTGTATTCAAGTCCATGCTTTTAGGGTTATTGATTCTTATTAAGATTCTACTCTACAACTACGGGAAACCTATTTTCCGTCCGAATATATAGGGGTTTTTTCTCCCACGGTTGGTCCGTGACCGATCTGCACGTGCAGCACACGTGCTATTTCCCTGTTATTTCGTATACTAAGACGTGAGTAAGTAATCTTTAGATTTTGTGCGCTTGTATTATAATTAATGCGGAGAGAAAGAACGAGAAATAGAAGAGAGGTCGCGCATTCTGTGCATTTTCGGTTTGGACAATCGGAAGGATACTTACTACCTGTTCCCCCCGGGCCCCCGTTCTCATTTTCTGATATTAATTCAGTAGATGTAGTATTGATTATGCAGTTAAGAACTCTCTAAAGGTTTGACTTTATGTATAATTAAATCGTGTCAAGTTGGTCTCTGATAATTAAGAATAGGAGAAGATCTAGGATCTAGCAGAAGGAGGGCTACTTAATCGTAACCCCATAAGCTTGCTTGGCTGGCTGGCTGGCTGGCTGCAGGTGGCTTGCTATACTGTACTGTTTGTTGCTACATGTACTTAAATAGCAAGCATAGAGGGGTGGGGGCGAAGAGCGAAGAAGTGCCCGAAGAGAGGGAAAGAAAGAAAGAAAGCCTGGAAAGGCGATTAATTGATTAAACATAAACACGAACATATCCGAGCTCACAGTAATCGTCTTGGCTTGCATTGGCTTTCAGATAGGCTATCGACGATTAATACTTCGTAGATGCACATGCCAGTGAGCTATCACTTCTAACTTCCTCTACCTCCTATTGTTCACATCTTCCCCCTATTATTCCCCCAGACCACACCTCCACACCTCCACATCTCCACATCCCCTCCCCCCACGTCAGCCTTGGAGTCATATAGATACAGTACCTCAGCCAACAAATGAAAGGGGAATATCAACAAAGGTTAATCCCCACTTTGCTGTTTTACTTTTTTGAGATATTAATATCGTATGGACCGGATGGACAACAAAACAAGACACCACAAACACAAACACAACACATTAACACAACACAACAGGACGGGAAGACATGAAAGACATCAAAGCAGGCACCGAGATACACCCCACGCGATCGATCGCGAGAGAGAGGGTGGAAGGGGGGAAGGAGAAGATATATGGTGATCTGATTTATTAATCCCCTTGAGCTTAATTGCTTGACTTGAAGTTGAAGTTGGCTTGGACATTCCTTTGCGACATAATACAAAGTATAGGACTCAAGAAAACGACTTTACTTTAATTTATTTTAATTTGTTTTGGAATGTTATATATGTATACATGTACATGTCAGACAACGATTACAATAAAGATCATGACATATATACAGTATGATATGAAAATTCGTGATGTATAGTTCTGTACTTGTCATATCATACAGTATCATAGCTGTTGTATCGCATGGCATCGTATCGTATCGTATCGCATCGCGGCATAATCATCACACTTGCTGGTACAGTATGGCACGGTACGGTACAGCTGTACTGAAGCTAGCTGCAATTACTATCCCATTCCCAAATCCTCACCGCCTCACCGCCTCATCGTCTCAACACCCCCCTAGCCTTCCACCCCAAAAAGCAGGGTACAGACATACATACATACATACATACATACATACATACATACAGTATACTGCACGAAGTAAACCATCACTGTAAAACCCGTGTGGAGAAGAACGTTACGGTACGGTACGGTACGGCACGTTCACGCTCACGCTCCCCTCCACCGCCTCGATCCATCTCATCCTATCCTACCGCGGTATCATTGAAACCCGACCGATGAGGTGCTGCGGTGGCTTGCCTACGTATCATAACTAGCTAGGCCAGGCTAGGCTGTCGCTGCTCTTTGGAATGCATATGAGGTGGCATACATGGATGCATCGATCACTGACACCATTAACCGGGTGTGAGGCGTGAGGGAGTGAGGGCGTGAGGGAGTGAGGGTTTGGTTATTGGATATAGCTGTATGAGATGACAGTACTACAGTATGAGGCCAGTCGATGCGGTGCAATCAATGGCCATGGAGTATACACACTAGTATCAGTATGGAGCGATCGCGACGGTGCGATCCCAACCTTCTTCGTATTACCCCATATATTGTATATGATACAAAGTAGAGTACATTCCAACCCCACGAAATAACTTCGGGTTTGATTTATTACTTGTTGCAGGACTAGGACTAGCATGAATTCGGTGTGTTTTTGCTGGCTGTACGTGTACTGTAAGACCAGACAGATTAAGGTCGGATCAGGTAGGTTCAAAATCATTACTGTACTGTAAGCCACCTTTATTCATTTATTTATTTATTCATTCATTCCACACCCCAGCCTAATAATATACAATATACGTATCGATCGATCAACGAACGATCTTACTATGATACCCTAATTATATTAATCAGACTCGTCTCGAATAAAAAGATATGCGTCCTCTTAATTGGATCATGTTCTGATCATACGAAGCAGATACTATTCTTCGTACGAACACTTCGAATTCATACTGTACAGCAAATTAAGTAAACACCAACCTCCCCAACAAGAGACATGCAGACATGAGACATAAGACATAAAAGCCGGGGAAGTCGAAGTCGACGTCTATGATAGATAGGTATGGGATGTTGACCATGAACTGATTAATTCCATACATGTAATTATTACTGTAATGTAGTGTAGTGTATACGAACTAATCATAATAATAATGTATGGGGTAAAAGCTAAGGTGGATCGACCCCATGTTCCCCATACTGTACCCACACTCAGACACCCAGACACCCAACAAGACGGGGACGGGGATGCAAGGCCAAGGCCAAGGCCAAAGTCAAAGGCGGCAGCGGTCCGGAATTGTCTTACTGTACCTTTCTCTCTTCTCTCTCTCAGCTCTCTCAGTTCTCCTTTTTCATGGGTGGGATGAGAATCCCAGGAAGGAAAGGAAGGATGATTATTCCTTTCCAGCAAGGGGGTTATTTTCTTCCTATTACTTACTGTACTTACTGTACTTACTGTACTTCGTATTTAAAGGTCTCGACTCACCCCCTTGATCTCTCATTTTGATTCTTCTTCTTTTTCTTCTTGGTTTGTTATAAGGATCAGTACATTCAATCAAGACTTGCGGTACTTCAATCATCTACACTTCCGTTTGAGATTCCAGATTGGAGATTAAAACCGAATCTTTGCATACATAATACTTCCCTACCTACCTACCTCACCTACGCACTTCGGCACTCTGCCACTCTCCGCGGCGACTGAAAAAACACCGACGGTGCTTCATCATTATCATCAGCGTCTTCAAAGGATCCCTTTTCTGTGTTCCCTCTCAACTCTCAACCAAATCCTTCCGAATCCAAAAACATCTCTGACCCTTCATTTCGAATTTTCGGTGAGTACAAGCAGATTCTTTCACTTCAGCCAGCCCTATTCGTATCTGCATCTGCATCTGCATGATCACCCAATCCAATCCTCACAACACACCGAACTAACAGCCTCATCTGCAGCCCCGATAGTATACTGTATCATAAAAATACATCTCCTCGAAAACCCCAACTTCTAAATACAATTACCAACTACCATCTCCCTACACCCCAAAAACCAAAAACCAAAAACCTCACAACAAAATCCATTCCGATCCCTCAACAAAATTCCCTACACCAACACCTACATCTACAATGCAATCCCAACCCCCCACCCCCCTCGCCGCCCCCATCCCCCACCGCCGCTCCCCACTCATCCCCCACACATACTCCCACTCCACCTTCAGCCAAGACGTCAGCCTATGCCTAAACGCGAAAAAATCCACGTCAACCTCGTCACCCATGTGCATCAACTATAACACTCGTCGCGCACCGTATGAGAATGATGAGTATGCGCCGCCTGCGCCGCCGCCGCCTAGCCCGGTTAATTATCCGAGTGAGAGCTGGAGTACGGCTTGTAGTGGTGGTGGTGGTGCGGGGATGAGGAGATAGGTTGGGGGGAGTGAGGTGCTTGGAGGGGGAGGCTTTGTGTGTGTGTGTGTGTGTGTGTGTGTGTGTGTGTGTGTGTGGAAGTTGTGTTTTGATGCGAAGGTGGAAGTGGAGAGGAATTTGGTGGACTGGAATGGAAAAGAAGGAAAAGGGAGAGGGACGAGGAGGAAGGAGGCGATACATGTGTGCATCTGTCCATGTGCCTTGTAGAAGAAGGAAGAAGAGTCGGATTTCTCAACCTCTTCCTCTCCTCCTCTCATCCTCTCATCCTCTCCTCCAACTAACTCCAACAACAAAACATCACCATCACCCCTCTTCCAACCAATATCAATCACACAACCCATTCACCAATAACAACACACCTCTCCCCAACGCAGCTCACACATTCACATACACAACACATACAAGGTCTTCGTCTTCATTTGTTTCCTTTCCTTTCCTTTTCTTTCCACGGCGTTTTCCACAAAAAAAAAGGGAGGAGCTCGGAAGGCGTTGAAAGGTCAGGATCTGCTTATCTTTCTCGGTACTTGGCTTTATAAATCTCCTTTTTTTTTGGTTTTGGTTTTTGTTATGGGTTGGGTATGGGATGGGATGGGGATAGTTTAATTAATTTGAATTTTGTCCAGATGGTGTACCGTTGGTTGATTGTTAGGTGATAGATCGATAGATATTTATACGGATTTTTCTTGATTGTTGTATTTTGGGGTGTTTTATTAGGGATTTGGTGCGCTTTTTTTTAGCTTGAGTGAATAAGTGAGTGAGTAAGTGAGTGAATGAGTGATTTATATATAAATAAATAACCTCTCCCTCCCCCACCCCCTCTCTCTCTCTCTGCAGCATATAGAACCACTATTACTCACTCACTCACTCACTTCCATACTCCCTTCCATCCACCCTCCCTTTTTTCCAAATATATATCAGATACTCCTTAAACAGTTAACCTTATAACTACCCAAATATATCATATATCATATATCACACATAATCCTAGAATCATGAAATATTCCTCTCCTCCTTCTCGAAAACTACATACTGCATGCAGTACGAGTAATTCTCTTTTTCTTTTTCATCTAATTGATATACCGTATACAATTATACATATGTGTGAATGACTACAGAGGTATGAATGAATGAGTAAAGAAATGAATAAATGCACTTTCCTTTTCAAATCCCCGCTACATATTACCCTGCTATACTACTGTATCTGACTATGCTATATATACCCCTCCTCTCAATGTTCTCACTTCCGGTCCAAATCTACATACACACAACAACACCTCTCCCTCCCCCGCTCTCGCACCATCCATCCATCTATCTCTCTCCCTCAATTCAGATAAATTAGATAAATCTAAATAACCAATCGTAACCCCTCCCCTTCCATCCTTTCTTTCTGTTCCCCTATATCAAATATATCAAGCTATCTACATAGTTCATAACTTCATATGCATCTCAGCCGTGACACCGTTACACCGTTACACTTGGGCTGAGATACATACACACATATTCATAGTTAATATCGGTATAAATGCTATGCTATGGTATCATATACGAAAGCGTCGGGAGGTAGTATATATATATATATATATTTATATATAGATTGATATTACTACCCTCTTCCTCATCCCCATCCCCATCCCCATCCCCATCCCCTCTCTCATCTCAACCCTACCATCACCACTACCACCACATCTCATCTCAACCCTACCACCAACCCTACTACCACAACTACCACCACCCCACCACCATCTCAACCCCACCACTACTACTCCGTGAAACAACCCTTCACAGGACTATAAGCACGCAAGCAGGTAAGTAAGCAGGTAAGCACGCAAGTAAGTAAATGAGAAGCAAGCCTTTTACATCTTGGATGGTTGGTTGCACGAGGGTTGGGTTATATGTTATATGTTATGTAGATTAGGCGTGGGGGTGTGTGGAGGGGGGAAGGAAAGGAGGATGGGAAGAGGAGGGGAGGAAGAGGAGGAGGGTGGGGGTCATATCATACAGCTGAGGTTTCAGTTTCACGAAGGGATGAACCAAAGGGGGGATTGGGGGGAGGGGGAGAGGGTAGTATGCACTCATTCGGGAAGTTTAAATTTTTGTTGAGTATGTAGCCTCAAGTAGGTAGATCAAGTATTCATTGCCTAAGTATCTATCTATCTATCCGTTGGAGGTCGATCGATGCTAGGATACTACTGACTACCTTTATCTTTTTCATTCTTCATTCTTCATTCTTCTTCGAATCACAAAGCTTTCGCAATTGGCGGACAAGCATGATTTCCCTCCTTCATGCCTATGCAAATAATTTCGCCAGTACCCTGGCCAGAACGTTTCCCTCCCAGATACACATAGGGAGAAGCGCCCTTTCCTGCTTCCAAATTCCCCGTTCATCCGTGTTACGCCAGTGGCAGACCTTTTGCCTAGTTGACATAGAGAGAGAGAAGAAAAAAAACACACCCACGCCTATGCAGCAGTGCACCATGAATGCAAAACCAGACCTGACAACCCCGCCCTCCCCTCTTTCGTGAAACGCCGTCCCATGCATGCAATTATGTCTCGATCATGTCGAGCTTTTGTGTCGTATGTACTAGTGATTATCTCTGACGTGGGAAAACCTTGTAGTGTAATGTGTAAAGAAAGAGTGTGTTGAAGAGAAGATCGTGAAGACCAGCCTGAGGGCAGAGGGACAAGTACCAACATGAGAAGGTAAGAGAGACTCTGAGAGAGAGAGCTTCTCTGTACTACAACTCTCGGTAATCACTCGGCCTCGCTCTCCGCTGTCGTCCCTGATGCCTATGCGGATTGACCGGCTTGCGGAAATAGGCATTGTCCTCTTCATTTGGTAGTGGCTCCGAGAAGATGGTCTTTTGCTGGTTCGGGAACTGTCCAGCTGGCGGCGTTCCTCCAATATTCGCCCCGCCGCCATGAGCTTGCTGAACACCATTGCCCATATTAACACCATTCATCATACCCATGTTGGGCATGCCGCCAAAGCCGCCGCCGTACATGTTAGGGAAACCGCCGAAATTGTTCATGCCCATCATGGGATTCATCATCATCGGGTTTTGCATGCCCATGCCGAAGTTGTTCATCATGTTTGGTATACCGTTGAAGCCAGTATTCGCACCGTAAAACTGTTGAGGCATGTTGAATGGCATATTGGGGAAGCCGTTCATACTATTCATCAGTTGTTGCTGTTGCAGCTGTTGTTGCTGCTGCTGTTGATGCTGCATGGTTTGCTGCTGTTGCATTGCCTTCGGTCCTTTGGGGATCTTAGGATTCTCAAGCAACTCATCTGCTGAACGTTTCTTGGGATTAGTGGTGTCTACAAGTGCCTTATCTGTGTTAGGAGTCGAGGTCGAAGCTGGTGGTGACATGGCCGGTGGCGACTTGGCTGGTGGTGACTTGTCCTTTGTAGGTGGACTCGGTGACTTGGATTTGGCCTTGATATCAGCTGCTGGTACAGTTTCAGGCTTCACGCTAGGACTTCTTGAACCTTGCTTTTCGAGTTTGGCCGCAGCATTCTTCTCTTCCAGGTAGGTCTTAATCTTTGCAGATGTCTCATCGTCAGGCTTAAGATCATCAATCAACACTCCTTCAGTCTGACACCCAGGGCAAGTAAAGTCGCTCTCAATGAGCGCGTTAGTAATGCATTCATTGCAGAATGTCTTCTCACAACAGGGCGTCTTCATTGGGTCTATGAATATTCTCTTGTCGATGGAACACTCCAATCCCCTATCTTGTAATTCCTTATCCCCTAGCGCAGCCGCCTTCTGCGCAGCAGCAGATGATTTTGTCTTTGCTTGAAATTGTTCCCAAGAAGCCTTGTCCGGCTCAGCAATGACAAATTGACCCTCCGCGTTCACCATGATACCAGAAGGTGGTTTTGAATCCTCCGTTCCATCACCGCTAAGCGCCGTTGGCTTATCAACAGTCTTCAAGAAAGATCTTGGGATACCAGTAGTGCGCTTGATACGAGGCTTATTTTCGAAATTTGGATCGTCATTCGTGGGGCACTCTTTGATCCAATGTCCTTTCTCGCCGCACCGATAACAGACATATCCCACAGGAGGTTCGCTATCAGAAGTCTTCTTGTGGTTGTTGTGATGGTAGACTTTGGTTTGCCTGATGGTGGTTAGCTTAGTCACATCAATTAGTTGAGGAGCGACTTACTTTCCCATCTCCTGAAGTTGGTCGTTCCACTGCTCGCTCTGAGCTTGAAACATTGCTGCCATCCGCTGCTCCTCTGTCATAGAGGCGTTGTTCATTTGCGCCATGGCATTGCTTGTGGCGCTTGCCTTTGCATGCTGTTTTGCTTGCTCCTTGCGCGACGAATTCTTCGCATTTACTGGCATCTTACCTGTCATGTATCGCTGTGCTCGTCCAGCGCCCTTCTTCATGGCGGGTAGTCGGCGGGCTGTAACCATCGTAGAGCGGGGGATGATCGCCGTATCATCATCGTATTCTGTTTGCTGTTAGTGTCAATGCTAGAGCAGAGAAGGAGAATGGCTTACCTTCTTTTCCATCCTCGTCGTAGATCATAAGGTCGAAATCTGTGCCGTCACCTAAACCACTAGTGATGATGATATCACGCTTCAGTTCGAAGACTGAGATGGCAGTGCCATCGAACTTGATCTGTTGGGGCTCCTTCTGGGACTTGAACTTGAAGAACACTGAAGACGACATGATGTCAGATCGAGAAGGAGAGTCGAGCTGCTTCGTCGTGTATCGGTGATAGTTGTGTAGAAACAGAGCAGAGAAGCCACTCCGATGCACTTAGGGAACACAAGAAAGTGCTCAGCTATCGAAAGGAGAGTGAAAGGGACAATTGTTTGATTGCGACCGTTGCGATCTCAGGATTCTTCTTTTTCCGTTCAAGAGAACGATGTCAATTCAAATCAGATTGCAATCGCTGAAGATAACACTGATGCCCCGAAGGCTCTGAGAGAAAATGAAATGATGTACAGGATTGCACGCAACAGCGATGCAAGTGTGATGAACTGAGTTGTTGGTTCCTCCGCAAGCAACTCAACCTCCACAGAATGTACAGCTCCGAGTTCACTTTCCACCAACGTCTGCGCTCCTCCCCTAATTCCTACGAAGACAGCAGAGATACAGGTGCTTATGTCCACTACCGCTGCGATGATACAAGGTCGTGGTCGATGTGTGAGGATGATGGTGTTTGTTGGTGTTCATGAAAAGGTCGATGGCGATGGCGGAGGAAGGAGTGTTAAAGGAACCTTAGTTCACCGTGTTTGTCAGCAGCTACCACGCTAGTCACAAAGCGACCTAGCCTCGACAACTCAACCAAAGATCACGAGATCTGACGTAGGAAAAAGGCATTCTATCTGCAAGATATGATTAAAGGTACCTAGATATAGGAAGATAATTTGAAACACTTTAGATACACTGATATCTTCCTTGCTGGGACAATTTTTGAAGGTTTTCGTGGCTCCTTACTAGGAAATCCCGAACTTCCTCTCGACCACATACAAGAACTTAGAAGCAGAACTCCCCCTGCCCAAACAATGAATTGTAAGAAGGTATCAATACTATATCTTTTTTACAACCATTTTGATGAAAGTACAATACCAGGTGTATTGCCCTCAATGTCTTCTCTGCTTCTTCTTCAGATCCATACACGGAACACCCCGAGGAGTCTTGACCTTCACACAGGAGATCTTATAAATTAGTCCCAGCAACACATAGAGACTTGGTTGGCATCTAGAGATTTGCTATCCTGTTAAACATCATCTGGATTGTATTTCCTCCTGAAAGTCCCAGTCTCTCATTGTTTCTTCTGCTCTCGCTTTTTGTCTTTCTGGAAGATATGTTTGGGCTTAATGCACTCAGCGATGAAGAAGAGCTATTTGAGATTGATAGATGTGGAGAGAAAAATTAGAGGAGAAGATAGCGGGCTCCAGCAAAATAAACTCAAGCCATCCACATTGACAGATCTACTTACCAAACAGCACAATCAGTCAGCGCTTGATACTTTAAGCTTCTGTTCTAGACACATGGAAATGTCAGATTCCCCTTCTGGAAATGATTTACAGTTATACATATTCTGTTTCTCTTGACTTGTCTAGGACGCAGCTGTCATAGTATGTATTGATATCCTCATACGGCAATGTGGAAAAGCAATGGCACCGCGTAGTCATGCTGTAGTATTGATACATAGACAAAAGAAAGAAGCCAATAGAACTAAGACACTCTCATACATATTTTCTTGATGAACTTAGACCAGCTTTGACTGTGATAGGGGAATCTCTTGAAGTAGCTACCATTGAAAACTATGTACTGCTTTGGATATTCTTTCCACTCCGGATCCATCGATAGAACTCAAGTTGTTCCATTCTCATGGCTATGTAATCTGAAATATTGGCTAGCTGACTGAAACATGTGCGATTGGCTCAGCTACCTATCTACCTATCTACCTATCCTAAGTACCTACCTATCACCTCCTAAGAAGATAAATAGTAGCAAAAAAAGCACGCAAAAGTCTTGAGTTAAAAAAAATGGGTATAATAACGCCAACCTGAAGACCAACCAACCATGCCTATGATACGTGCTGCCCGAACTTGAGAAGTCTAAAATATTAAAAGACCCTCACACCAAAGGTAAACGCTCCTAACTCAGAAATTCCGTCATGATATGTGCACCCCGAGATAGGTCGTTGTACTAGCGTTGTTGTTCTCTCCATCCCTGCCTCAAAAATGCTCGATTCCGGATTTGACTAGATCAATTGGGAATTGCATCCAGGCAACCTCGACAGCCCATTATTAGTATTAAACCGCACTCCAAAATTTCTGACGCCAATTCAGACCCAGAGTAACCATTGTTGAAAGTTCTTCAAGCCTCCACGTTGTTCTTCTTCCAATTCCACACCCTTTTCCCTCTCCTCCTAGCCACAACCTCTGGATCCCAGGTCCCCGCGAATAAATCCTCACACTCGTCCTCATCCTCGCTATCAAAAATCACCAGTTCGTCACCCTCTCTTTCAAGCTCGCCGGTTCCATATTTCTCCAAACCTTCATCTACCTCCTCATCCGCATGTAGGCTATCCTCCCACCCAACTGCAAGCACTACTCTCTTCATTTCCAATATGTATTTGCCAATCTTATACTTCTGCGCAGTTTCCTTCGCGTCCACATACTTCCAGCCCAGCACTGCACTGCAAATACTGCAACTGACATCTGCTACGACATGTTGACCTGTCAACAGTTCTCTGTGGACCGACCTCCCAATCTTTGTATTCGGTAGTGCACCCTTGTCTTTTTTCTTGTATTCGTCTAACATAGATACTTCAGCTGGAGGTATAGAGACGAGATATGCTCTACCATGTCGACCCGTAAAGCCTTTACTGACAATTTGGCTCGTGAAAGCAATATCGCTGGAACAGGTCACACATTTAAGCGTGTTTGGCTGGGCACGATGGAGGCGTAGTTCTCCTTCGGGCCCCTTGTGCTTCACGGGTATGTTTTGTAGAGCTTCGCCGAGAAGACCTCTCGGTAGAGAATGTGCTGTAGGCGGCGAAGAGCTGGGCGAGGTAGCCGCAGAGGAAGCAGGGCTATGGCTTAGACTGGGAGGCGAGGTTGAAGTATTCACTGTGGAAATCGAGGACTGTCGCGTTCGGAAGGGGAATATGAAGGGAGGGAGGAGGTAAGTTGGGAACAGAGGGCGGGCGTCTAGGGGAGACATTTGCTTCGAGGAAGTATATCTTTGAATAGCGGAGAGTTGTAAGGAGAGCTGTGGCAACAACCAAGTCAGCCGGCGTTCTTCTGCTTTGGCAGGTAAAAGGGGACAAAGGAGACGAGGGGTAGGTTAGTGGTCCAGAGTGACATACCATAGTCATGAGGTGTAAACTATATAAACACTTAGTCCGCAGCTATCTTACCAGAGCCCCAGTGGCAGTTGAGGGCATTCCTCTTCCGCCGTAGTTATGATGCGGAGCACAGGCATGTAAGCCCCTCTACTCGGGTGTGTGTTCACATATATATTAGAGCCTTAGAGGTGTGTGGAGGTCACTCTGGGTCGTTGGCGATTAATGCCCGAGCCTCGCATCATCTGCAGCAACCCCTCCGCGTCTCGTCACACTAGGGAACTTTCGGTACTTTTCCGATAAGATAAGAATCCCTGCATTATATCGTACTTATATATTTAAATGCTCGAGCTTATTTTGAAGACTGTCATTTATGATGGGCAATGTATTTACACGTTCTGTCTTCCTGTTTTCAGTCAATCTCAAAGGCTTGTACTGTACTTTAAGGAATTAAATTTCGCTAGAAAGGTCATGGTTCGTTTGAGATGCTCCATCGATTTGTGATTTGCCTCACTCCGCGCTTACCGGTGATCATGCGCCATGTCAAAGGGTGGTATGTAAGCAAAGTGTTGCATCGGAGCACCTCATCTCTCTCCTTAGTCAATTCGGTACTCGTGGACAAATGCTTTCATAGCCAATTACGTTCTTTCTTGGAATTCCTAGCAGCTCCCAAGGAATGAACTGAGAAGAAAAGAAGGGTCAGTCATATCCTCAGCCAGGAAAAGAACCCCGCAGTAGGCTTGCCATTGATACATCCACGATTAAAGTGAATCCTTCACACACTCTCATTCATCTACATCTATATACCTTTGTCAACCTAGTAACCTAGATATTGATAATCTCACCAAACCCACGTGTGGGAACCTAAATGGGTTTAGCTGTCACGTGAGCTAACCGAAGTGGGGAAGTCTTAGAAACCTCATCAATCGCCGTCGCTCTACAAAGAAGATCCCCATCGACATTTCTTCACCGCTGATCTACTTACCACAAAACGCACCGTCAAGCCGCCTTCCCCGTATCCTCGACGTACCCATCAATCGCATACGCCTACCTTACTATACAACCAGCCCGACGACCCCATAGTAGAACATACACCTTCACCGAACTCTGACCCTCGCAACCGTGGCAAAATCCGACAACAATGGCCCCCTCCAAAAATCAAAGTCATAGTAGTAGTAATCGTCATGGCGAGTTTGTTGGTCGACAGGCCAGCATTCTCGCCTCGGCGTATTGCGTAGACTCCTCTGCCCGTCTTTCTGGGTTCCATTACTCCACTACCGGCGCCGGCGGTAAGTTTTATCCCTCTGTCAGAGGCGCAGGTCATATTTTCTGTGGCAGCGCGTACTTGTATCACGTCAGGACTGATAGATAATCAGGGGCAAAGTGGTATCCCTGAGGTCGGTTCCTCAGGGCTTCCTTCACCTCCGTCAAGCCCCCCTCTTGCGGCTCTGACCTCTGCCAACGAGCTCGCGCTACTCTCGAAGAACAATTCCCGAAAGTGCGATACCGATGGCAAGAGGAGAAGTCGTAAAGAGGGGGCAGCGTACCACATCCGGGAAGAGTGTGAGAGACTCTTCTGCGAGACCATGAAAGGTGTATTCCTTGGTGACGAAGGAAAAACAACGAATAATGGCTCTATCGTGATGGGTGCGAACGCATATTCACCTCCTGACGAAAGCGTGAATATGCACAACGACTACTTTGTTAAGAGACAACCTATGCATGGAATTGATGTTTGGGTTGAGATTTGGGATTACGTGGGCGGGACTAGTTTTCGCGGCTTCGTTGGTGGAGATGGAGACAAGAAATCCTTGTTTGCATTCTTCGACCCGGCAGTCGTGGGAAGGGATCTGAAACAAGGGTAAGCCCATCCATGGACCTCAAAAATTCAAGCACTTACCAACCTAGTCTTATGGCTTTGATCGAACTCGCCGAGACTGTCTTCGCTGTCACCCAGGTTGTCATCTGTCTGGATCGATCTGTCCCAGAAGTCGATCGAAATGCTTTCCTGAAGAGTCTTCGATGGGTCGGATTCGAATTGATAAACTTGGACATGTGGACAAGGGATTTCGATGTCACTAGTGACAAATGGCTATATCTTGGCATGGCGGTATAAATTGCACAATGGGCAAGATATATCGACTGGCGTTAAGGCTTTGGGAAATACTGGGCCAAGCAGGCCATCAACATAGCCTGGGTTCGTGGCGTATTTTGATCTGCTTTGGAGCCCATCTGTACGTACGGAGTTTCTGACTTCACATTCAATTTGCATTCATCTCATCATAATAGGGCTATCAAGGCAGCCTCCAGCGTTTCAAAACAAGTCCTTATTTCTCCTAACTCTCCCAATTTCTGACCAATTCAATGCACCCAAAAGTTTTATTATTCTTTACTGCCACCTGTAGCTTGCTTCTCGGCCCAAATTACATATAAGACTGGATTTCTCCTGTCCCCAAGATTGTGGTCTATATGCAATAAAAATAGTTTCCGCTAGATCCTAGGAAGTGGCAAGAAACATCACATCGCGGAAAACGCAAGTGCGGGGGTTTCTAGCCCAGTCATCTTGATGGGCTTGCATCTAAGAATGCCACTTCCTTCGTCTACTCCTAGTCCAGGCATCTTGTACTCATCACTGCCTGAACATTGTTTTGCTAGCGCATTTGAGATTGGATGTACTTCGTTGCTTGTGCATGCTTTAAGAGACTCGAAGGATGTATAACTTCATATCATATACATTCCGAACACTTTGTCTTGTTCTGAAGGGCCGTCTATAAACAAATGTCCCGCACTGGATGTATATTCTGCGACCTCCTACTGTCGGTCTACCACGAAGCGTGCGAGAGGGATCGTCATCGTGAAGTTGTCAATCAATCAACCTCAAGAAGTTGTGTTTGAAGTGATGCTCACACAATACTGGTGGATAGGGAGATAAATGTAGTCGGTTGGGATTTAATTGGCAGGCAAATGATTGACCCTTTATCCCATTCCATTTCCTACAAGGAGGCTGCGAGGACCTGAGCATGAAAAACAAAGCCAGTTATCAACTTATCACTGCCACTTTGAATTGCATACATGTCACCTACCAGATCCATAAGTTTCCGTCTCTTGAGGTGGTCGCATATGGATAGTATGCCAATACTTCCAATTCATGATGGCGGTGTCACTTTTGCTCTCTTCGTTTTATTTAAAAGGCCAAGCATCCAACCGGGCTGTTACTTCAAGCAGGATCATGTTCGAGCTAGAATCAATCTCCGCTTCATCTGCGGGGGGATCGTTCGAAAGATCTCGCTTAAAAAATCTCACCACTACAAATAAACAAACAAACAAAAAACACACCAGCGTCTTCAAAATTAAGCCAAATAAAAAAAAGATGAAAAAGACAAAAGAAACTCTTGAGAGAGAAGAAAACCCCATTTTAGAGGTTTTACTTTTGACCCATAACCATTGCCTTTGATCCACCCTATGCTCCGTAAGAGCTCCTTCCCCCTCGAACACAGTTTGCCCCGACCACTCTGCCATAGAGTGGATGCCCCTGCTGTTCGATGGTATACTTTTTACTATTTGGATACATAACGATGCTAAAAGTTTTGGTGGCGTTCATCCCGGAAAATTGCCGGCAACGCGACAGCGAGGTAGCAAGAGTTCTTCTTTGAAGACTTTCTACGTGCAATAATATAGTGATTCAAATTCTCGTTCTTATCGCCGTGTTGGTCATCAAGGTCCGAGGATTCTATAGCATTGTTTCGCTACAAACCAATTCTCCATGGTTTATGTTTTCGTTTTCACTTTTCGCAGTCAAGATGTATGCCTCGATGTGTCTTTTGTTTTTCAAAATGCCGGTCTTAATCATACCTATCAAAGGTCTCTGTAGCTTCAGAGCATCCGCCTTGCTAGGAAAATTAAAGATAAAATCATCTCTGATGTTAATCTATAATGGTCCAACTCTCTTTTTCGACACAACATATAATACAAGAGAAATATTTCATCGAATCGCGCGCCGGTCACGCAGAAGTTAAGCCTCTGCCATATTCAATGATATTTTTATATTAGTAGACTACATGAACAGTAAAGTTCCATTAGCGTTCTATTCTTAATATATATTTTTCGATGGTAATCCCAAAATTTTGTCTGCACGTCTGCTTTTCAAGCTCAAGGGAAGTGTCTACCTTCCAACCGGGCATCCTAATTCCTAAAGATCTTGATCGCCCTGTGAAGAAAAAGTCCAACAAGAATTCACCACTGCTCTTATTGAACAGAGACTTTCCTAGACTGAAGCACGCTCTTCGTGCCAGACATGAAATTTCGTGAAGTTCATCGTTCATAAATTGCTGTCATACCCCGATTTGCTGTCAATACTGGCAGCTGCAGAGTTTGCAACGTCCCCAGCTCTACATCTTGCGTTCTTGAACTCCCCTACGAAACGCGGACCATTCGAAATCTGATGTGTACTGGTAGCCGTATTTCGCTAGCATTGAATCGTTCTTATTTTTTAACCTAGTCTGATGCCTTTCTCTTGTTACTATAGCTAATATCTGCTCATACCAACCATCAGCACTCTTCCTACGGTCATGCTCCTGTACTATAACAGTGTGCGGAAGATCCCCGAATATGACGTGTCACGCTATCCAGTCGCGTGGACTGAGCGCCTTCCTCGCAGTATAGGCATTGCCAGTTTATATTGCTATTTAATCATTCACTCGACTCGTGCGCGTACAATATATATATATATGCTCTCTCGTGACCTTCAAGTTTGACTTGGTTAGAATATAGTTTCTGCTATTAATAGTTAGTATAACTATATGTATATAGTTGTAAGGTAACTTGCCTTCAACTCATCACTAATCGTTGGGTCTTCTTGGCGAATGACACCTCATTTAAAGTGAGTGCGAAATTGAAGACAGGAGTGTCATCATGTGGGAATGTCTTTCATGTGAAACCTTTACTCAGTTACTCGGCTTTAGAATTTTGCCTGAAATTTTTTGGGGACTATTGCTAACTAGTGATCAAGGAAGAGGATAGACAGTGGAATGGGCTAGATGTAAATATAGCTGGCAGAGGGGAGTCTGGTGGAAGTACCCAACGCAATATCATCATAGTGCTTCAAAGGCAAAGGAATTAAGGAGATGATGCTATAAACGAGAACGACTGGCCTGCACTTGAGATGCGCATTCTCTTACTTTCAATCGCGGATTCATGTGAGCTCTATCAGGCTAGCCGCCATCAAGATATAGATGTAGTATCCAAACAATTCCCCATTTGGCATTTCCCAATTCTGTCAGTAGTAGTACCTGTCGGTAGTACCTATTTCCATGGTACTTCCGAGTTGGCCTTGGTGTTGTTGATTGGTGTTCAATTGGTTCAATTGGGTAGGAGACGAGAGATTGAGTAAGCTGTGCTTTTGAGGTTATATGATTCTTGAGGTTCAGAAAGCTATGGGAGATGTGTTCTATATAAATAGGGGTTCGGCGGCGGTCCGTGGCCGAACCTGTGACCAGGGTCACGTGACCCACCATATCGATTTACCAACAGTACCACACGAAAAATGTATTCATCGAACGACTCACAACCCAAGCAACCTCAGTTACTATACTTTACTTCTACGAAATCCATAAATCCGAAGCACTCACCTGCGACATCTATCCAAACCATTTCCTCATCCGCAAATATATTACATATCCATTATCCGGCGACATTGCATCACCTACACGTGCCAATATAGTAGCCTCTTTCAATACACCCATCCATCCCCTTGTTTCCCCCTTAGAAAAACCAACAATCTCAAGTCCTATATACGCCGACATCTACTGGTATCAGCAAATCCTAAACTTACAAAGCAAAAATAATAAACATGTGTCGTAAATAAAAGCAAGTAACAAATTTCCCCCTCGCTTGCTACTTTCCTATCCTTTTCAGCTTCGAGGCCAACTCGCCTACAAAAAGAAAGAGATCATAAACTTGTATTGTAGTATAATGAAACCTCTCCGCAACGATAACTGTCCCAAAACATGAACTTCAGCTATTCGAGGGAACAAGAAAACTCTTAATATATGTGTAATCATCTGAACATTTATCTCGAAAATCTACAAGCAAAAGCCCCCTTTCCTATTCGCTTACAGTACGTTACGGCCGGCTATCTTTCGAGCTCGTCGATCACGATATATACGAAGTATATAATGGAAATTGAACGACGAACGTTCATAGTGAGATGTGTAGCTATTCTCACCTAAACAACGTATTTAATATCTTGAGCATTTAATTTCCCTTGTTTGGCGATAGAAGGGAATTATACAAAAGTTCGTAATAAAGCCAGGTTCTCCATTCCAATCATGATCCTATATAAGATTTGAAACTGAAATTTCGAAATTCCGTATACATATGTATATATGCGCGAAGCCGAATCGATAATCGTGCGAGGAATCTGAGCGGTTTGCGTGATTACTGCGGAGAACATTATGTCTAGAAGCTTGTTTCCTGAATTATGCAAACAAATGTGAAAAGAGGTCTACAGACTAGGATATGTTGGAGAATTACTTTTCAAATATATCAAACCTCGAATATTAGGTTAATAATTGACTTGGTGCGGGTACGGTTCTAATTATATATAAAGTATCGAGGGAAGAGTTACATTGAAGTATCACGAAGCTAGGTTTGTCTTATCTTACTTTATTATTAGCACAGTACCAGCAAACTTTATATACAAATACTTCGTATAATATCCAAAAGTATTTGCGAAAGAAAATGGTGCGAAGTATTAGGGGAGTTGGAAGGAGGGAGGTAGCTAATTCGTCTCATCTTTAGCTTCTACTCCATCTTGTTTTTATACCGGCGCGTATTCGTTCGAGGACCTCCTACTATTAATTGACGAATACTCTTCATACGAAGTACATGATGCTGCAGAGTGTCACGTTTTCATTTTGATTTGGCATTCGAACATTTCAAGGGCCTGTAGTGCTCCAAATCGAAACTATTCAAACGCTTAAAGCAGGTTGGAAGTATCATTTCTTGATCCATATGCATAATAATATCATGTCTATAATTAGAAAAAGAAGAAAAGAAAAAAAAGACACTTAGTTCAGTGAGTAGCATTCATTCATCCAAAGTTAATATCTCCAACAAGACACAGAAGCCGCCTAGATCAAGATCAAGATCTCAACTATTTGCAATGACATGGAAAAGAATCCCCCTCCTCCTCCCCACCCTCCACTCCACTAATAATGAGCACGCACCCATACTCATATGTATACAGTCTATCAGAAATAAACTATATATCCTGTTAAATTCCCAACCATCTATCCAACCATCCATCCATCTAACCATATATTCAAGAAAAAAAAAAAGTAAAACAAAACAAACTCCCTCCTTCCCTCCCCCCCCCAAACCGAAAACCGAAAACCGAGCACACACAAAAAAATGGATCATCAGATCACCTCGTTAAATGACCTCACCTCACCAGTATAGTAATTTCATCCTTTATCCTTCATCCTCCATATCAAATCCACCGCAATTACAAATACTCACAACCCCATATATAATGACGTACGTATATCCCTCCCTCCATTTCCATTCCCTTCCATTCCCTTCCGAAATCCTTCCATTCGGAAATCCTTCCTTCCATTATTCTACGCCCCAAGATCATTGTTAGACCATGACTAGGTAGATAGGTAGGTAACCTTAAAAGCGCCTCTCTTTCACACACTCTCTCTCTCTTATATACCTCACAACCCAACCCCTCCTCCACCCCTCCCCCTCCCTTCCCCCTAAAACCCTAAAACCCCATCTATCCATCTTATATTTACATACTATGATAGGATATTCCCTCTTTTCCTTCAACCTCCCCCTCTCCCCTCTTCCCCCCTCCTCAACTCTCTCTACAACCTATAAACCCTTTTCTTTTCTTTTCTCTTCCCTTCCATCCATCCATCCATCCATCCATCCATCCATCCATCTATCTACATACATAAATATCAACCCTTCCCTCCTCCCTTCCCCCCCCCCCCAAAAAAAAGAAAAAGTGGGCACGGCACGGTAAACTATGGACCTTTATGGACCTCTATCCATCCTTGTGGATCTCTATGGACCTCTGTGGTAAAGATAAAGGTAAGGGTGGAGTACAGTACTAAGTATAAGTACTTCGTACAGTAGTACAGTAGTAAATACTGGTTCGTTCCATTTTTATTGGGGGGTTTAAGTTAAGTTAAGTTTGAGTTAGGTTTGGTTGGGTGTAGCTGGGTTGAGGTGTGATTAGATAAGAGATTATCCTCTCCTATCCTATCATCTACTGTATTTGGTGTAGTATATATAGTATATATATATAATACAGGAACACGGTAGTAAGTAAGTAAGTAAGTTATTGGTACATTTTATAGAGTTAATAGGATATAGGATTGGGATGTTTGTTACTTCTTTCTGTTGTCGTTGTTGTTGTTTTTAGGATTTTTTTTAAGGGGGGGGGGAAGTGGGGGTTAAGATACTGTAGGTGTGAGTTTGAGGCGCGGTTGGGAAAAGTGGGGGTGGTGGAGGGAGGGTACGGGTATCGAAAGATGTTCAAATCGCTTGTCTAGATTTATCAAGCTGAATCTAATTCTATATATATATACTCTTATCACACAATGAAGATTCCAGGGGCGAGTTTTCTAAACACAGTATTATCTATCTGTGTAAAGATTCTTCTTCCCCTAGAACCCCAAATTACCTCTGACTTCTTCCTCCCTATCATGCTACCCCTCGTGCTTCCGATCCTCTAACCCCAGAGAATATTGAACCTGTGGATTCCAGTCTTGGGCTTCGCAGGAGGCTCGGGGTTGGCGTTGGCGATATCGATGTAATGCTGAATGGGGATCTCGGTCAAGGGGATGATGCTCGTCTTCTTGATGAACTTGTATCCGAAGTACAAGATGAAGAAGATCGGGATGTTGATGTAGGAAGAGACGAAAGTCTCGTTATCCCAGTGTCCGTGGATGAACGTCACATACCCTCCGGTAAGGATGAGGATGATGAAGGAGATCAGGGAGAACCAGGCAGCGTATGGCTGGAAGGGTCCCTTCCAGGGAAGGTTCTCGCGAGGAATGTTTTGCGCCTTGCATCCGTAGTAGAATCGCAGGTACACCACGCAAATGGTGATCCAACCAATGAGGGCAGCAACGGAGACCAAATCCTGGAGCCAGTTGAAGGCGACCGACGCACCATCGGACAGGGTCATGAAACCAAGGCAGGTGAAGAGACCAAAGAAGCCAACAGCGACGTATGGTATACCCATGCGGTTGGTCTTGAGGAAGATCTTGGGCGCATGTCCTTCGCGAGCCATTCCGTAGAGAGTTCGCGAACCGCCGAGCAGTCCGGTGTTACCTGCCGACCAGGCACTGGTCAAGACCACAGCGTTGATGATGGATGGAACAATCTTAATGCCAGATCGGGTAGCAGCAATAACGAAGGGAGATTGCGCCGCGTTGCCGGTGGATTTAAGGAGGTTTGGGTCGTTAGATGGCACTAGAAGTCCAACCATGAAGATTGACAACACTATTGGTAAGTTAGCAGAGTTCCATTATTTAGATACCAGAATTCTGCCCGGGGTAAACGAACTGTAGAAGATAGCCACTCTGAAGAAGATGCGCTTGGCGGCGATTGGAATGTTTCGTCTTGGTGCTTTGGTCTCGGCAGCAGCCATGGAAATGTTCTCGATTCCTCTGTTTGTAGAGTTAACCACCGTTCTCATTACAAATGTGCCTATTTAGCGGTCTCAGATGACTTACGAGTAAGCGTAGACTGCGTTGGAAAACGTAGTCCAGAATCCCATGAAGTGTCCAAGAGCGCCCTTGTAGCCGAGATACTCAACAAATGGCCCCGGGTTGTGCCAGTATCTGATCATGAAGTTAGTACGTGCATACATGAATATTTCAAGACGGAGACTCTGCTCCTCGCCTTCCCAGATCCAATCCAGGGCAGGATGCTACGTACTGGAATCCATATGCATGATGGTTTGGACCACCTCCACAGACAATCACCAATGCCATAATGTTCAAGCCCACGATCAGCATGATCTTAAGAGTGGCGAATGTGAACTCCATCTCTCCGTAGACTCGAATGAACAGCAAGTTGGCCACGATGAGCAAGGATCCAAACACGACAATCCAAATGGCGGAATTGACGGTACTCCAGAATTGTACAATGACTGCGGCAGCAACCAACTCGGCAGGCAGAGAGACCATGCTAGAGTAGATGCTGTTCCATCCCTGGGCGAAACTCAGAGCAGGGTCGACGAAGTGCTCGGCGTGACGGATGATGGCACCACTCAGGGGAAGCAAGGCACTAGATCTCTGTTAGAGGTTGTGCTGCGATGGAAGATGGAGTGTGGAACGTCATACCTCAGCTCTGCAATAGAGAGGACAACACCAACGACCAAGGCTCCAACGAAGGAGTATCCCATACTACGAAGGGTAAGTAAAGGTCCAAACTACATGTCATGTAAACAGCACATACAAGGCTCCAAGCGGTCCACCTCTAGCGATAGCCTTTCCAGAACCCAAGAAGAGACCCTGATAGTGTTAGTCTATTGTGAAATGCGAAGGTACATCATCCTCTGGACTAGGATTCGGACTCAGACTCAGACTACTTACTGTACCGATGGTGCCGGCCAAAGCAATCATTTGAATGTGCCTTTGGTGCAGACCACGCTTCAACTCTCTCGTCTCCTCGAAGCCCTCAACTTCAATCTCCCCAAGAGCCTCATCAGCGTAGACGGGGGAAGCATCTCCGTACGGCTCCTTGGTATCCGACATGGCGTGCTTCTCTGGATCCGATACTGGAGATTCCGACATGATGAAAAGGCGATGTCAACTGTAGCTAGCTGCAGGTAGGGGATGCAGGAAAGAAGAAGGATGGAAGCAGAACTGGGGATATCTTTTTTCAAATATACTTTGCGACTCTGAGGCTCTCTCTGTTGTCTACTTGACTTGTTCTTATCTGTGGATCGGAGGAGGTGTGAGGTGCGTATGCTCTCATCCAGGCTAATGTGGTACCATGATAAGAGATCCATGGGTGTTTTGGTGTGACATGAGGGCAAGAAAGTACCTTCGTAGATAATAAGTCGAGGATCTCCGGGATCTTCCTAACAAGGTACTGACCGTACAGTACTGTATCTTGATCTTGATCTGGCATGGCTGGCATCTGGTATCTGGCACCTGGGGCGCCCTGCAGATGCCAAGCCAAGTCTTCGGGAATCCCGTGTGAGGATTATGATTATGATAATGATTATAATTATTATTGTATTTCAGCCAACCAACGATTCGATTGTCCTGGTAGTCAGTCAGCCAGTCAGCCCAGTCAATCAGAAAAAAAAGGATACAATAATAATGTAGGTATTACATGTATCTCCATCTCTCTGTGTAGGTTACCATTTCAACGGGTGAAAGGTCAAACGGCTTGCTTCTATTGGACGCCACTTCCCAAGATACCGTATCCGCATTGGGAATAGGTCTGATTCTCACTTGCACCTTCCTCCTTGGTGCCAACAAGCCGAGTCGGCATAAATAAAGCATAAAGCTTGGTGTGCTTGGATGAACATCCCTCTTGGCCGTTGCGCCGCGGGGGAGGAGATTGATATTGATATTGATATTGATAGCTATCTTGATATTATTGATACTTTCGTCACTGTACATGTACATACCCGTCGTAAACCGATCTTGCCCACCTGGTTCATGGGATTGAATAAACAAAAGGGGTAAAGCGTCTTCATCTTCAAGCTATCACCGCATGAATACTGTAGTTGATGTCTTTCGCAGTGCGGAAAAGCCCCGAGCCTTATCATCCTTATCTTGTCAAAGCCCACAACCCATCCCCCATCCCCATTATATCCGAACCGTGCGTTGATAACCTCATTCCTGTCTGTCTGACCCTGACTCTAACCTGGCCTGGCCTGGCCTGGAATATTATTATTATTCTTCTTCTTCTTCTTCTTCGAATTATCGAAGATGGCGCGATAAGCTTTTCATGAGACATAGGCCGGCTCTTGGTGGTCTCGAACGCTCAGGGGCAAGAGAGAGAGAGAGGAGGCGAGAGGAGGAAGAGGAGAAAGAGAGAGAAAGCTCCTTTCCCCCCTTCAATTTTCCCGAATCTTTGATACAGTATCCGGGAAGTACTCCGCCTTACTTCGTATGATACTTCGTACGAGGTACCGTATCAGAATCCATCAGGACGAAGGGGTGGACCCAAGCAACGAACTGCCATGCAAGAGAAATAAACATTCCCCCCCCCTTTTCTTTTTTTTGGACGAACGTATACAGTAGCTGCCCAATCATAGGTACAGTATAGTGCAGTACGGCCAGTAGCAAGACAAGGGAAGCTGATGATGCATGATGCAAGAACCCCTAGTCTTAGTCCTATCCGTGATGGTTTTCTGGCCTGAGGCGAGGCGACATATTAATTAACAAAAGATAAGTAAGTAAGTATCGTATCCATCCTGGCCGGCCGTGGAAAATAGGAGAAGGAAGAGAGAGAACATCGACATCGAAAGATATTAAAGTCGTAGGGTATCTGCATGCTTTATATCTCTGTTACCGGCAGAGGATGACTCTTCTTTAAGCATGTTTGCTGAAGGGCGTAGTAGGCAAGGCAGCTACTGTAGTCTAGATGATCCGGTCCCGATCCCGATCCCGATCCCGACCTCCGACGAATCTCGGAGAATAAGCGAGAGGTTATATATACGAGGACATACATCAGATGTATTGAAAAGCCCCTCCAAAGAAAACACAAACAAACATTCATGGATATCAGTAAGTTATCATCTGGATTTCATGACGTATTCTCGAGTTAGACCTGCTCAGAACCTCATATCATTACTGTCCTTCTACTTCCTATACGTATTTACATTGAGCTGCGAAGTTGAGCAGTACACAACTTGAAAGCGTTACCTAGTCGTATCGCTCTCTTTCTCTCAATTATATTTATGCAAATCGTCAGCATCTCCCTCATATCACCGAGCCCTGCTCAGATATTACCATTTGTTTACTATCGCAAATATTTTCTCGAAGTATATCTTGGTTCCGAGACCATTGTTAGTCGCAAATTCCTACGCCATTCGTGGGTTATGAACTGGACTTTCGTCGTTTCGAGATGTAATGAATATGTACTGTACTACACTGCTATATACATGGACATGCCCACCTCGCATTCATATACTCCCCATCATTCATATAACTCACTTCCATATGAACCTCCCTCTTCAAAACTCAGACCAGACCAAACCAAATCATCTACAAACACTGCGAATAATAAGCACTGGAAAAAGTACACGTCGTACCCGCAACACAAGTCCCCGACCCCGTCCAATTAATCCCTCCACACTGCGAATACTTTGGCAAAGTACCCGCCCCAGCAGTCGAAGTGCTACTCGCACTCGTCGTCGAAGTAGAAGCTGGCTTCGTCGTCGTCGTCGTCGTCAGGGAAGCAGAAGAGCTTACAACGACCCCACCCGGTCCAGCGATCGAGGTAGTGAGGGATCCGCTCTCGATGTACACGCCGCTGAAGTAGAAATCTTCATTGGCATCCGCCTGTCCCGAGACGGGGAGCTCGAGGACTCCGAGGTGCCAGTCGGCGCCGTTGGAGGATGTGGAAGCGCTGATTGCTTGGACGGTGAGCGTGAGAGGGTCGGAGCCGGTCGAGTGCCAGAAGGCGACGGTCTTGGCGGTGAAGTCCTATTGCGCGCCCTATCTATCAATGATCTTTCCTGGCTGGAAACAGCTTCTTTCTTTTCTTCTTTCTGAGCAACGTACAATTTCATAAGCAACATTATGCCACACCCCCGCATCCCAAGTAACGCTCCATTTCGACTGGCCCCCCACAAACCACTGCAGCGCCGGATTCGACGTCCCGGCCGCACCAGAGATCCAGCCGGACTTCATCTCCGTAAAGTGCGACTCGAAGAAGTTGATCTGATGCTCGCGGTAGATACTCGGCGCATTCGTCGCCGACCGCATCATGCTGAAGTGATACCAAACCTTCCCAGCCGCGATCGCCGCCGTCGTCTGTGGGATCAACTCTGTTCTCCGCATCGTCTGGCCGTTCCAGTAGGAGGTGCTGTCGAGGGTGAATTTCGCTCCTTGCGTGCTTCCTGTGTCGGATGGGTTCTTGTATGAGGGGGAGAGGTTGATGTAGGATGTTACTGCTGATGAGCCATGCTGAGAGGATGGGGAACTTGGGTTAGATTTTTTTTCTTTTTATATTGTGATTTGTTTGAAGTAGGGAGAGAGAAAGAGGAGGGGGAAAGGGGAACTTGCAATGTAGTATTGATAGGGTCCGACTTGATTCGACCAAGACCAATTATTCAGATCGGTGCTGGAAGAAAAGGTATTGAATCGGCCATCCCATATAATAGCGCTAGATGCAAACCCAATGAAGGCTGCAAAAGCAATCGAAAATAACATTCTGACGAGAAAGAAGAAGAAGAAGAAGAAGAATTTTGTTGGGGCCTTCCAACTTGTAGATCTGAAAATGTTATGTTAGGTAGGAGTAAGAGGGTGATGAAATATATATCCAAATAAACAAATTCAACACATTCCCTTTTCTTCTCTTCTTCTCTTCTTTTCTCTTCTCTTCTTTCCTCCATCTCAAACCAGAGTGGGAAATCCCCAAGTCTTTAAAGTCACTCACTCACTCACTCACTTACAGCTTCCCCGGGTAGTACAGCAATACCTCCCTAAATTAAACCCCATTCAAAAACAGATCGGGTCATATGAACATCTATACAGGCATCATAACCCATTTATTATTCCTCCTTCCTTCATTTATATATATATCCAAATCAAACCGAGGCACTCCGGGCCGCGAAAAAAGTGTACATATACTCCCTTCTTTGATCAATTCGATTCGATGACTATACTTTTAATTTCCATGCTGTTTATCCGCTACTATGATATGCATTGTACAATGCAAGCTTTCTGTTTAACCCCCTACCCCCTACCCTCTACCACCCGTTTTTCCCTCTCGGAATGGACGTTCCGAGAGGGATCATCCCTCATATGAATACATCAATTCTTCCAGATGGATAGATGGATAGATGGGGATCTATTTATTTTTTTTAAATTTATTTCACGCCAGCCTTGGGTCGGGTATGTACGTACGCGGGGTAAATCGGAAAAGAAGACATTTTCTTTTTTTTTCGATTCTTGAAATTCTTGAAATTCTTACAGTATTGATATTTCCAAATCCCTAAATAATATATAATATTGTTAGCTAGGTCAGATCATCATTTCGTTTCATCCCCCCCCCGTTCCGTACCTCTCCCTCTCTCTCTCTCTCTCTCTCTCTCTCTCCTTCTACACAATTAATAGTCAATCCACCACTATAATTCTGCGGGAGCGACGACTATTACCCTCCCCTCCCAATAACAATAACAATTTACCCAGAACCAACCAAGCGAAAGATCTACATATACCTGTACTGTATGTACCATCAACGCAGCAAAAACTTCACTTCGAATTCATCCCTGTACTGTAGCTAAACGAAAGTTAAGACGGACCGTTTTTACCGCTCGTTTTCTTTTTATTTATTTTTTATTTTTATTACATCCGTTTCTGTCGGTAGTACCTATTTCCATGGTACTTCCGAGTTAGCCTTGGTGTTGTTGATTGGTGTTCAATTGGTTCAATTGGGTAGGAGACGAGAGATTGA
>QYAL01000041.1:0-170845 GCA_003988805.1 Ploettnerulaceae sp. D365 | reverse complement strand
AGCTATGGGAGATGTGTTCTATATAAATAGGGGTTCGGCGGCGGTCCGTGGCCGAACCCGTGACCAGTGTCACGTGACCCACCATATCGATTTACCAACAGTTTCTTCTTTAAATCTTCTTCTGGCTTCTTCTTCTTCCATTGATCCTGCAGTTAAAGTGATCTCATGCCGGCAAATAAGTAAATAAACAAATAAAGCCGTTCTTTTGTCCCTTTTTTCCCCCGAGGGGGGGGAGGGGAAGGGGGCTCAAGGAGATGTTGTGAAGTGAAGTGAAGCGATGAGAGGGAGGGAAGTAAGTCAGTAGGGTATACAGTATCAATTTTCTGCTTGCTTTGACTCGAAGCCAGTTTTCTTCGTTTGTAAGAAGATCTAGCTTCTGTATAAGCCTTTTCCTTGTTAGAAAAGTCAAAGGCGGAATATCGAGATGTCAGGCTTACTATGATGGCATATCATTTGTCATTTGTAAATTGTAAATTGTTAAAGAGGCGATTCTTGCTCCCTTTCTATTGGCCCGTTTAGTGTATCTTTCCGGAGCAGAAGATGGAGATATAGATATCCATCTGCTCCGTTATGAATATGTAGCTAGCCTGTGGATTTGTTCGTCCTCGATCTGACTGTACGTGTCAACGCTACGAGCGGTTTCATCATCTCGAGATGAAATATCATAGAAAATGCTGGAGTGTATGTGCAACTAATATTTGGATAATATATAAGAGGAGCTCAAGACTGTGAAAAATTAATTTGGTCATCGCCGAGTACGAATTAAACCCCATGCTGTGAAACTCTGATGGGGAAATGTTGCCCGAGCCAACATCATCATCATCATCATCATCCTCACAAAGCTAATAAGGGAAGGGGGGCACATCACATTCTCATAATATCAGGTTTGTAGGCCAAAGCCAGAAATGTTGAAGCTCTAGCTCTATTACTACGAAACACTTGTAGAAGTGTGAAAAAAAGGAAAGCAGATTTCCCCCCCGTTGGGACTTTTACTATCACCGCAGGTAGGCCATCCTAAAGCATGAGAATCCGAGATCGAGTCAAACGTCATCAAATCCTCCAGGGATCGCTACCAATGTGCAGCTTTCCGTAACGCCGCCCAATGAAAACCCCCGATATTCAGCCCAAAGACCACACACTTCCCGAATCTCATCCACCTAACCCAATTCCTTTCCTCTGATCATGTTTTTGTCATCAAGCTGCAAGCTTTGAAATAACAATTAAGAGTCTGATAGAACAGATGTGATTGATGCTGAAGATGTTCAGTCTCATCAATAGGATCATATATGTATCAGAGTAAGAGTGAAAACGTGTCCTCTATGAACCATCCATCTCAAAACCACCGCTGAAAATGTACAGTGAAAGAAGAGTTTGCCCGGCAGATTAGCGTCGGGAAGAGAACGTCGCCTGAGCATGTTCATCCTCCGTGATGCGAGTGCGTGGTAGTGGAGCAGAGGCATTGTGGTATTGGGTAGTATGAGCCGGAGAGTAGTAGGAAGATGATGCTTGCATAGGGTACATTGGTGAGAATGGGGCTGTTGACATGCTCTGGTGTCTACCATGAGTGAGGCCGAGCGGGTACTGTGCAGGTTGCATCTCATGGAATCGCGAATCCGGACGCATTTCCATACGACGAGCAGAATGACCCTGATCATAGATGTTCTGACCGTATTGATTGAACTCAGGAGTGTAAACTGAAGAGTTTGATGGGGAGGGAGTTTGAGTACGGCCAACATGTGCAAACGCACTCATTTCAGATTGGGAACGTTGATGGACTGGGCGTTTAGCAGTATTGGTATGTTTCATCTCAAGATGAGCAGCCATGGATTGTCCACCTGAACGTTGCGGGGTAGGAGCTGGCAATGGTGCATGAGAATAGTGATGGGTGTATCCGAATCTGTCCTCCTCGCCATTCTCTTTGATGTCAGAGAAGACAGGTCGATGCGGGAGTTGTGTGATGCGGCCTCCAGCTTGCAATGGTCGCTCAACCGGATGGGATTGCTGAGAGTTAGAGCTGGATGATACATCTGGAGTATTGATCTCGATCGACCCATTTGGACGGCGCTTCTTCGGGGCTGGGGGAGAAAAGCTGCCTTGGCCCCAGATACCTGGTTGGCTCAGGCGCCGGTCTTGAGAATCAGGACCAGAATTCATGGCGGTAACACCCAAGGACTGCGAGCGCTTATGTTGACCGACACTACCTCTCTTAGTATAACCCTTGGGCGACTTTGGCTCGTCGTTGTCAACAGCAATGTTCGGGAGGATTTCAATATCGGGGAAGCAAGCCATAGTATCAGCCAGGATCTCGGTGTGAAGACGATTGAAGATCTCGAGGATTTTGTGCGTACTGTACCCCTTTCCACACATTGCTAGAAGCCACTCAGGAACAGCGGTTGCAGGTAATATCCCATTAGCACGACCTCCGTCCTCATCCTCATCACTGGCTCCGTCAAAGGCTGCAACTGCGCTGCGCTTCTTCCCATTTAGCTCATCAAGACGCTTTTGCTCACGCTTGCGGACTGCAAGACCCCAATCCTTAACCTCGCCAGGAAGACCTCTATTCACATTCTCAATACTCCATTCATGTACCCGACGGATTTGTTGCTGGACGAGATCGCACTGGAGCTTAGCGTACTCCTTGGGGTTGCGGTAGCGACTTCGTTGATAGTGCTTACGACAGTAGTGGACCCAGACCTCCGCGGGAATCAATCGAGTGCACATTTTGTTGCGACCAAAAATGTGTGAGATAGCTTTTCTAAGTTGCGAGCCGGTGTCACAATTTGGAATGTACATACACAAGATAGCTTGGGTAGCAGGAATATCACCATGTGTATTGAGCGGTGGAGTTTCGGGTGATTCGTGGGTCGGGATGTTTGTAGGAGAGGTACGATCAGGGTGGTGCGAGGAAGGAGGAGTTGGTTCAGCCCGGAGGCCCATAGACAAGGTCTTCGACATCATGAACCCAGGAGCAGTAGCTAGGAAATTTGGCGCGGATAGAGCCCTTTTGTGTGACCTGGTGTAGCTCAAGGATTGGTAATGGCTTTTTGGAGGCGCGCTCAAGAAGTGCTTATTTCTGCCGCTCGTTAGCAAGATGTCTTGAATGTAGGTTATTTCAGGAGATGGATGAATTGAAACACGTTGAAGCGGCTAAAGAAACAATAGAAAGAGCAGCGTGTAGAAGTCAGAGAGCCTAGGCGCACAGACAAAAACATACAAATGAAGTAAACGACTTTGCAAGAACGTTTTGGTACGTGTCTTGTTCAATTAAGATTCAGAGATCTGCTCACAACAAGATCGATCTTCTGTAGACTCCCGCGGGTACTTTAGAATGCAACCTAATGCGATAATCTTGAAGTCCTGCGATCTTAGCCTGGATATGGGCGAGTGCAACTAAAAATCAAATCGCGTGCGCTAAAGAGGTTGCAAGTAGGGAGAAGGAGGTTGTGGCAGGGAAACTAGACAAATAAGTAAAGGTAGAGGCTACAATTGAGACTTAGGTGTATGAAGTGGTTGAGGTGCGACTTGTCATTGGATGTGAGAGGAAAGTAGATCGTCGGTGGATGTAAATTTATACTTGCGGAGAGGACATATTCCGACGCTAAACACGAATTCAACACTGGACTGCAAGGCTACTCCCGTGACTACAGGAAAGAACTATGAATGGAAAATGTGAGTCACAAGTCGCGTATATTTCGGTAGCGCGACTTGAGATAATTGAATACAGGACGCCTGATTCAAAGCGAATAGATGAGTTTAAGCAATAGCGCCGTTCTTCACCATAGACAACATAGCAGCAAAAGAATGCAAGCATGAGCTAAGAGGGTTCTAGGTAAGCTGAAAATAAACGATTACAAGGGCAGGCTGTAGAGAATGGAAATAATTAAATATTATGTAGCTGGTCGGCGCCACCTGGATCATTATTCCAGTGTTCAAGAAGTGGTGAACCTAAGGCACCAGCATTTTTGGAAACTTCCTCAAAGGTGCACTGCAACTGTTGTGGTATTAAAAATCACAGATCTTGGTTGGAATGCCAAACAATCCAGTATTCTATTGTCAAAACCCGGTCAATCTGGAGCCACGGGGCAGGACTACCACACAAACAGCTCTGAATATCCTTGTTCCCAAGGCTGACGATGGTGTACAAACATAAAATTCAACAAAAATATACACAAGATAAAACGTGAATATCAAAGATAAACAAAAAGATTTCAAATTGTGCATGGATACAGTAACTCTATGAAACCAACAGCAAGGATGACTTACAGCTGAAGATGGCCGCCGCTAGTCAAGTCTTGCTCTGTGACAAGCCGCAGACTTGGAAGCGCTGCCCGCTTGATCAAGACGGCATCGCTAGGGGAGCCTGGACGATCCAACACTTCCTTGTCGTTGCTTATCCTCAAGCCCTCCCTCCTGTCCGGTGAGACTTTGGATCCGTCAGCGTTTAGTTGCACCTGTTGGCATGCCATCTCATTCTCTGCTACAAGAGCAAGGGCATCGAGTGAGTCTGTAGAGCCTGTAGGAGAGATACTGCTATCCAAGTGCAGGTAAGTCGGCTGGGCTTCTTCCGTCCTCGACAACGGGGCAATGTCCAATGGTTGAGGTTTTTGACCTGAAAATGGCGAAAGGGCTTCGGCTACGTTATTTGAATTGTGAGTGCTGTCCATAGTCGAGAGGGACGAGAACCTCGAATGAGAAGCTGACGGCAAGGAGAATGTAAATGAAGAAAGGCTAGACCGGCTATCGGAGAATTTATGGCGTGGGGAAGTTGGAGTGCTCTGTGAGTTATGGCGATGATATTCGTCGGCTTCTGGAGGCGTCGATGGATTTGGCATAGTATTAATTGGAAGTGAGTATCCTCCAGCATCCCAAGGGGTCCGATTTCGACTCGGGCCCTTTGTAGTGACCTCTATGTTCTCTTCTGCTCTGTCCTTCTCCTCCATCTCCTGCTGCTCAACAGCAAAAGGATTTGCATTCAGAAGTGAGATGACGTCCATCTTGCTAACGTCGTAAATATCAACTTGTGGCCTCTTCGATCACAGCTATCTAAACTTGAGCTGATGTCATCTAGAAGATATGGCGAGCTCGAGATGTGGATCTGTTATTCGGATTTGGGAGTGAAGAATGTCGAGGCTGGTGGCTGTCTGGCTCCAGATATCAACCTTTCAAAGGCTCACCACAAGTCGCCCAGTCCAGAAGAGGAGTGTCGAAAATATGCAGTCTCAATCTATATTGATCGGAGTAAGTTGTTTCAATTGAGGATTGATTAATAATTCTGATTGAAGAGACTAGCTCCCAGTTCAGATAACCTTTGCCGTGTGGCTTTGACAGCCAAGAGTGAATCAAGTCTTCAAAAGTCTTGCGAAAAGTTTGAGGCTTATGGCAGGATCGACGTTCCAAAATGCATTGACCTTTCGGACACATTCGAAACAGTCTGATGAAGCTTGAGTGTGTCGTCCTTGTCGTCTAAACATCCGGCTTATCAAGTGACAGAGCGGATCTAGCGAGGCCCGAACGAAACAATAACAAGATCGATCAGTACCTCCCGAAATATTGAGGCTTCGAGGACTTTGGCTTCGAGAGGAATTCTGGTTTGAATGTCAGGATGAGGTAGTGCTGTTGGGCCAAGGAACTTCTGCAGACTTCGACTAGAGTTGATATGTAATTTATTGCGAGCTACTCTTAGAGTGAGCTGGCATGGGATGAAATATTATATTGCTTCTTCGATAGTAATACTCGACGAATAAGGACAGAGCAAAATTGCTGGGTAAGAAAAGAGGCAAGAGACCAAAAGATAGGATGAAGACAAGGGCCGGCTCATTCAAAAAACATGGACAATGTAAGGCTGCTGCTTCGGGTATGCATGAGAAACCTGGCCACGTTGTTGACGGCTAGTTGAAGAGAGACAGCAGAGGAGAGACAACGGCGACCGGCGACCGACATGAGCATGAGGCATCACCACAGAGGATAGAGGGAAGAGGGAAGAGGGAGCTGAAGTTCATTCCCATTCTCTCGCAAAAAGTTGAGTACGATGTATAATGCATTGATTATGCTCGAAACGGAACTCGGCGAGTGTTTGATGTTGAGATTCCCCACACTACTTGCGAGCATGACCCATGCTGACTGGATCCATCTTCGGAGCCTTGTCGATGTTATAGTTCAAGGATTCTGGAGCAAGGCAAGCCATCGATGAACCATTTTTGGTGTTGTGCTCGATGGATCCTTGCAAGTGGGTGTGTAGCCGTGTGGCCACCGCGTTTGGAGTGAATCCTTACGGAGATCGTTTAACATCGAAATTCTCGTCTGAACTGAAGTTTATGATCTGCCCAGGGAATGGGGTTCTAGTGAACCACTATTGATACACACAGAGATTCGACCGTCTTCTGCCCTGCTTTAACTTCCGTAAAGGGAGAGAGCTCGGAACCTTCGGATGCTGAACTGCATTTGATCTCTACCGTTCCGTAAATTCGGTTTCCTTCAAAGACCGAAATGCTTGTCTTATTCTGGTAGAATCTTTTTTTGGATCTTAGGGTGAGGAGCGAATGCGTAAACTTGTGACACTGACACTAGCTATACAGCGTCTGACCACCAACACACGGACCGATGCAGGCGAAGCTCGGTAGTTGGGAGGGCTAGCAACGACGCCGACGAAGGATTTTTCGAGTTACTGCAATCGCCTCATCTTGAGAGCATGCAGCCACGCGAAATCAAGACAGATGTTGAGGGAGCCTCGCATGCACTGAGCCCACAGGCACATGAGGCTTCTATTCTTGACATCGTGACGCCGTAGTGGAACTGCCACTTCAACCGTCATCTGCTGAGGTACCTGGTACTTACTCAGTCAATGGCAGACCTCATTGTCATCGAAGCAACAACTACCTCTTTCATTCTCACATCCTACCACCAGTATCCACGCGTTCATCTGGCCAGCACACTTGCATTTGCCTCCCCGTCTCTGCCTCTACCTGTGCAACAGCACCGGAACATTCCCATCCCTTGGATCAGCCAGCTATCGTCTGGGATCCGGAGATGTCAGCGATGTATCTCTGGTCGCTGTCTGGTTGAATCAAGATGGTGCCGCTTTGTACAGGATGACGAACAGGAGTGGAGTGGTACTAGAAAGCCAGTCAAAGAAACAGCGAGCAGAAGATGATGCGTCTCACGGTTTGCGATTGGCTTGAGAATCCATGACCCCTTGTTTCATCTTCTGCAGTCTGTCGCTGGGATAGTGCACTGCCCAGGAAGCGAAAGTCAGCTTTCAGACAACTTCGACCTTCAATTGGAGGCTCGGCTTTTCGCTGCTAAGCAAAGCCCAGTTTCAGCTGATCTTTCGGCACGAGAGCTCTTGCTCGAGAAGGTGCAGTGTTCATGCCATGCGAGAAGGAAGATCCTACGAAGTACTTGCTTTGCTTACGACAAGCGGTCATCATCAATGAATAGAGCGGCATCTCCAGTATCTCTGACGTGGGCGAATGAATGAGCTGGTATTTAGTACTTCGTATATCTGCAAAGCGAGGGCACTCTCAACTCAAAAAGCAGACCAGGGCGTTGCGTAAAAGCTACGATGTATCAGACATTTTCAGTGCGAGAGACGAAACATCGGACGAAATGTTTCAGAGGCCACAGGCCAAGCGGGGGTTCGCTTATATTGTCACGTGGATATATGAGGGCAAGGCATTCTGGGAGATTTTCTATCTACGAAGTACATGTATCTGAATGGTGACAAATAAGATGCATGAACTTCACGGTAGCTTTTTCCAATGGTACTATTATTGAGTTTTGTTGTTACTTCGTACATGGTTCTCGAAGCCTGCTGTTCGACCTTAAGAACGGGCCACTAGGCTTGGGTATGATCTGCAGCAGCAGTGGAGATGGGACGGTATGCCGGCGGATGGTGGAGCCGCCGAGATCCGTGTTGCTACAGTACGAAGTACGAAGTACTTATTATCTAGTCGTCGCTAGATATCTCACCGTGATACCCATCTATCCAAGTCCATTCTCTACGATAAACAGCGTATCTATCGTCTCCCGCGAAGATGACTAAGAGGGCTTCTTTCGTTCTCTCGTTATCCATCGGCAGCCTTGAAATAAGATACACTGAACGAGTATGGAAATTTTAACTTTTGCACCAAAATTTGGCGCATCGGTTAAGCGAAGCGAGATATCATCTCGATCTAATATTGACACATCTCAGACTCTTTTGAGCCATAATCCATCCAGTATCTTCCAGAATACAAATTGTTCTTACTACAATCCTCCCACGATAACGATAACTGATAATACCCTTACCTGAAACCACACAGCCACCACAGAAGCTTCCCCCTCATCAACCAGCGAACACCTCGCTTCGATATACTGTACAAGTGCTCCGATGTTCGTATGAAGTACAGTATCTCCAACTAACCCCAGACCAGACCACAATGATGAGACAATGCTCCTGGTACAGTAGTATGTGTTTAGAGTTTGATAAGCCCCGAATCAGACGTAAGCAAACTTCGAGGTCAGTGTGACGATTGTCGTAATATGGTCGCTCACCCGAGCTATTCCATCTTCGTAAAGCGATGCAGATGCTCAGACACAATTTGGTCCGAACATTTCAGTAGTCTGATTTTAGGAGACAGGGGGCCGCGGAAAGTTTGTTTGATATTAATGAGGGATCCAAACAGGGGTTCGTTCGAGGATCCGAAGGATTGGGATATCGGGAATTAAGTGGCATGCATACTGATCCTATTGTATGACTTCTTTCCGATACTTTTGCACTGGCTCAGATTGGCGAGAGCATGCTATCATGTGGGATATTGTATATTCGAGGTGTATATAAGAAGTTTGGGGGGGGAGAAATATTTCCAGTCTACAATGTTACTTTCTGCCGTCAGGGGAAAGGCCACCTAGTCTGGAACAACATCTTCACGCTCCAAGAAGAAAAGTCTGCCAATTCCTGATGCTAGCCAGACTGTACTTAAATCTAAAACCAACAGACTTCTTTCTACAAGACCAATTACTCCATTTTCAAGACTGACCAAGCAGCTTTAAATTGGGAAGTTGTGTGAAAAGTCCATGTAATACATGTATACTTCGTAACAGTTCTAGATTCCGCCCACGAGTCTCGCCTTTCCAACATCTACCTACCTACCTATCAAACATCTCATTTTCCAAACACGACAAATCCAGCCAGGCCAAATTTCACTTCACCTGACCAAGCATGAACTTACATCAAGCGTGAAATTGCACGAACTACACTTAAACATCCAATTTCCGAAGACCTATAGCTTGATTAATGTCCGCTGGAAAGGTATTCATTCCCACAAAAATAAAGGATTTCGGAAGGAAAAGTTTGAACTTGGACGATGGCTCGGGGTTTGGCGTTATTACAGTATAGCATCCAGATTCATTGAAAAATCTTGATATACCTTATAGTGGCAATGCAAAACTTGTCCAGGATGGATTTTACTCCCTCCCGTGCTCCCAGCCAGGTGGTATTTTATTCATATACCGTGGTCACTGAATCTACGACGACCATAGTATACTTCTTTGAGTGATACCGATATGCTGTAAGCGCAGGTATAGGAAATATTTAAAATGATAACGAAAGAGAAGCTTGCTGCGTGGGTTTACCGACCTGTACTTGAATGTGGGCCAGGTGGAAAAGGGCGAATTCAAACTTCACAATAGTTCGAAGTCGTTTTGGTAAGAAAATCATTGAGATCTAATGGTACAGGCTACAGAAGCGAAGTGTAGACCCCTTCCATTTTGACCATACCATCAGAAACCTGATTTCGAGGGGACGCCTCTCCTCGCTATGTTACACCATTCCGCGAATACATTGCCCTTCCAAGTAAACGGTGGCAACAATCGCAATGAACCCAAGCTAATGAACCAACTTACAAATTTCGCGCCTCGGCGGTGTAAAATGAGAACCTCGGATGATTCAGATCCACCGTTACAGAAGTTCCTCTTATCTAGCGGATGGACTAGACTCGATATGAATGAAATGTATATCCTGGATACCAGTGGAAACTTTTCAAGAAAGTGAACTCTAGATCTCGATATCAATGTCTAGGTCAAGTGAGCCAATGATCTCGTCATCCATCAGAGGTCTACGGAAAGTTGCAATGCCTTTCTTCTCAGATTGGAGCTTCGCCATAGCAGGGACGGGAGTTGTTGGCTTCTTAGCGGTGATATTCGGGGTGTTAGCAGAAGGAGTGTTGGTTCCGCTTCGGTCGTTAGCGCTCTTGGATCCAAATGCATCAGCAACGTCGTGCTTGAATTTGGCACGGGTCTTCAGACGTCGTGAGTGATCCTCAGCAACCACCTCACCACGAGCAACAGCAGCCTGGATCTTCTTCGCAGCACGACGCTCATTGATCTGGGCTTGACGAACTTCTTCGGCGTTCTTTTGACGATTCTGACGATTGAGAATGGCCAAGCGTTCCTGCTGACTTGCGACTAGGGCGCCAGCTGACTTCTTAGGAGATGGTTGCAAGGAGGTGCTGTAAGCTAACTTAGGTCCATCAAGTGCCTCAAGTTCCTTGCGGTATTCAGCCTCCTTTGTTTCATTTCCACTGGCTTTAGCCTCCTTGATCAAACCGTGCAGCCGATTGCGCTCGATAGGAATGAATTTCTGAACCAGAGCACCAGACTTGGTCAACTTCTCTTGCAGCTCAGCCTCTGTCCATGATCGGTTGACAAGAGCATTGATATCAACGACCTTCTGGTTAAGCTTTGGTTTAGTTGGCAAAGGAACGCCTTCTACCAAACACGTCTGCTTGTAGCGGTTCCACTCGGCCTGGAAACATGGTTAGTCTTGCAGTCTGATGTGTATAACCAGACCAACGAACCTCAGTGAATGGTGAATCGGAGCAGCTAATGAATGGCCAATTACGCTCTGATTTTCCATGAGAAGCTCGGACATATTGAGTTGTCTTGAAGTGCTTTCCGTTGGTGTTCTCAATAGCATATGGGCGATCTTCGACGAAAGCTTGGATGGTGGTCAGCAAGAAATCTCACACTCGAAGTTTTTTCCATACCTTTTACGTAGCCCATGCGATAGATATTTTGACCTGCCTTCTCGTCCTGACCAACACTGATGCGAACAAACGTACCAATAATGGCGTCCTCGAAGCCAGGATAGAAGCAAACCTTGGCAAATCTTGAGCGGCCAACTCTAACTCTTTGCACATCAGTAAGATCGGCTGGCAGGGCGTCACGATAATCTGGAGACTTCGACTTTTGTTTCTTTGACTTGCCATCATCCCACTCAACCTCACTGTCTCCATCGGCATCAGCGTCTGAGTACTCATGAGCAGTACTGCGACCCATATTGCGTTCCTTGTCTTCTTCGCGGCGACGTTGGCGGTCATTCTTCTCAGCTCTAGCACGCTTGAGACTGTCAATACCAGTGCTTGCTTCCCCAACCTTACCACCACCAAGCTTTGTGCGTTGGCGAGCAGTTTTGCGCTGATCCTCTGGCAAGTCTGCAGCCCCGGCCTTGCGCTTCTTATCTTGCTTTTTGGTTTCGGTTTCGCGGGACTTGAGGAGTTGTCGCAGAGCTCTGTTTTGACGGTCGCGTTCAACTTCCTGGGCACGCTCAGCGAGCTTCTGTTCACGCTCAATCTCGCTCATGGCCATGATTGTTGCCTTGTCTGAGGAGTTCATGAACTTTCCCTCAAGAGGGTATCGATCGCCATCATCATGGAAAGTAGGGCCGGCATCAGAGTCTGAATCGGATTCATCCATCGGAGCAGACCGAAGTGAGTTAGGAGATGAGTGGCCGGACGACCTGGTATGAATGAGCGAAGGTTGCTAAAAGAAAGAACGCGGGGCACACTTACGCTTCACCTTCTTCTTCGGAGTCGTTCTGTCCTCTGCCCGTCTTCTTACCCTTCTTTGTCGCGGATTTTCCTGACGTCCGCTGTTCTGGGGAGCCAGATCTTGATCTTGACTTCGTAGTTGTCGGTTGAGCCTTGTCCTCATCCTCTGAGGAAGAGTCGCCTGCGAGAGCCATGAGCTCATCCTCAACATTAATATCTTCGCTGTCCGACATGACGAATCACGCGGTAGCTGGGTAGAGTTGTGTGGGTGGGTGTTAGGTTCGAGAAATGGCGGGATGCCTGAGATGATGGAGGCGCAAGAAAGCTATCAGAGGAATTTGGGTTGATCGTGGATATTTGAGAGTATTGAAAGATGTAGATGCGAAGAGTAGAGAGTGGAATTGGCGCTTGTGCGTAAAATCCAGCGCACAATAGGGAAGGAATCGGTGCTGTGGTGAATATAAATTCACTACTAGTAGACGAGGCGCGCCGACGAAAGGTGAAAGGGGAACTGAACGTAGCTGGAGGCTAAACTAGTCGCATTTTTTCGGCGATACGTTTATCCGGGCAATGACGCGCCGATGTGTTGATATCGAACGGCGCACTTTTTAGTGTCCAACGAGTAATTGCTTTTCGCATCCAAAGCACCTCTCTTCGATTCTTCCGACCTTCCTCGAATTGATTTATTTATATCCCAATGGCTCAGTCCTTTTATTCCAAACCCTTTGCCATTGTCGCAGCAAATCTTTCCGTCTGCGATTTCCTTGTTCCTCGCCTCCACCAACCACTTCGAGCATCCCGTCAAGTCCGCTGCCTCTCTACCTCCCCCAGACAATGCACAGTCGCATTTAACAATGGGAAAGCAGCCCAGGATGTGGCTGAATCCACGAGGATGAGATCCAGCACAGAAGCTGCCTCCAGCCCAGCGCCTCGCAAGGAACCATTAACCAAGTCCCAGCGAGACTTTCTCTCCAGCGCAGTTCGTCCCCCTCTGTACAATTGTGAAGATCATGCCTCGCATCTAACAATGTCTAGCTGCGTGTCAATCAAGCTGGTGAACTAGCTGCCTGCCTAATCTATACAGCACAAACCCCCGTGGTAGTATCCTCACATCCTCATCTGCGCCCTCTTATGAAACACATGTTAGACCAAGAAGCCGGTCACTTTAAGACCTTCAACTCGCTCATTGCAAAGCACCGTGTACGGCCCACAGCCATGTACCCAATATGGACAATCGCTGCGTCGGCTTTGGGATGGGGGACAGCAGTACTGGGCCGAGAGGCAGCTATGGCATGTACTGAAGCTGTGGAAACGGAGATTGGGTCCCATTATAACGAGCAGGTGGGTGTGTTGCTGGAGATGGCAGAGCAGATGGAGAAGAACGGGGAGACGATCGGGAAGGATCTAAAGGAGTTGATCGAAAGCATTAGGAGGATTAGAGATGAGGAACTGGAGCATCTGGATCATGCGGTGGAGAATGATGCTCAGAAAGCAGTGCCGCATGAACTGTTGACTGGCTTTATAAGGGCAGGATGTAGAGGGGCCATTTGGGTCAGCGAAAGGGTATAAGAGTGAAAGCAATCAATTTCAGGAAGCAACGCTTCGCTCGTATTACAATATACACAATTAAACCCCTATTTCATCCGTGCTATGCAAGTTATCCATCTCTGCTGTACGCATTATACAAGAATACAAGTCTATCAGGCCGTCAAAACCTCAATCGCTGCATAGATAGTTAGTCTAGGTATTAGAGTAATGGTGGTTGGCACTTACTAGATCTGAAGGGGCGCCACTTGATCTACTTGATAGAGCCAATTAGAGTTAAGTTCTTCCTTGACAAGCCAATCGTAAGGAAATATGACAAGATGGCCTTGAATCAGGCTTAGAAGTTCCTCAACATCCGCGTGGTCCAGCAGATCGTCACTACCAGAGAAGCCTCGTCGGCTTCCCTTTGTTGTCCCCCGGCGACGCTTCTTGAAGGAGCCTTGATTCGCAGTTCCATTTCCACTTCCATTCATATGACACCTTTGCTTTTCCGTTGATCCTGTAGAGGAGAATGTAGTCTTTCTAGGTTGCTGTGTATTCTTGTCAAACTCTATCGCTGGAGGACTCAGAAAAGTAGAATCCAGTGAAGGGAATGTTTCGTTTCCTGCCGGTTGAATTGGAGATGGTGCTTCATCTGATATTCTTCCAGTAACGGCTTTCTCATCCATACCATCCAATTGGCCGTTCGAGTCTGCTTCGCCAGCAGCCGATGCTTCATGTCGACTCGTATTGCGCCTCTCAGCATCAGCCGCCAGCTCGACAACAGTACCCAAAGGGTGGTTATCCTGTCCGAGATGTAGTTTCTCGGAAACATTGTTTAAACCCTGAGAGAGTGCTCCCGTGCCAGGCATATTGGCGCCAGGAGGACCGCTCTGTCCGGGGGCCTCTTGCTCTTCTCGTTCATTACTCTTAGAGCCGCCTTGTACTTGCGCGAATCTCTCAGCATATGCAACATAATCGGTATATTCATGCCAATTCGTAACCTCATTGTCTGGCATGCATCTGAAGACTCGTCTGTAGATTTTGGTATTATTCTCTGCAATCTGACGCCAAGTATCTTCAAAGAAAGAGTCGTTCAGAGGGTCTCGCATACAATCTTTGTCCACTGGAGCTGGCTTCAAGTCCGCGGTTATTGGATTGAAGTGCTTTGGCTGTGCATTTCCCGAGGCGTCAATAAATACAGTAGGCCCACCAATGTCTGTATCATCAAGGGCCGGAAGAGCAGGAAGTTGGGACAGTTGAGGAAGTCCAAGTTGCTCCGTTGTTCGCCTCGGCAGTCGGGGCATGGGGGGCAAGCTGTCATTCCCACCGGTGCTTTCGTTGCTCTCCTGATTCTGTTCAGGTAGATAGCGAGCATGTGGCTTTGCTGGATGGTTCAAAGTACCCTTCCCTTCCGAGGCGATGTCAGTAAGAAGTACCTCGCGGCCGCCGTCTACTAATACTGAGTCCCTCCCACGATCCTGGCCAGTTTGCTGGGCAACCTTCCAGTGGTCACTGCCGCCCCCATTTCTGTCAGCGGCGTGCTGCGAGTTGCCAATGACGCGTTTATCTGTTGTCACAGATTTATAGGCTTCTGCTTGAAGGTTCGGATTGTCTTCCTGTTCCCAGTCGACGTCGTGATTGAAGCTGTGCATATTTTCAACATTGGAGGCATCGATAGCGTGTTCTGCAATGGGACGTGGCGGTTTTTCCGCATCACTGTCGCCACCTTCTTGATAGATGCCGTTCATTCGAGTTTCATACTCAGCCTCTTCTCGATCTAGCTCGGCTTTGCGATCTTCTTCTAGGACCGCGTCTACATCGAGACCCAAGTGTTCCCTCATTAGACGCATACGTAAGGTATGAGCAAAGCGGCCGACAAGATACGGTTCACCATCCATAGTCGACCATAGCATGTCTGTATCTCGAACAACAGCTGCGCATTCAGAATCTCTAAGCCCAAGCATAGACCGCTCGTTTATATTGGCCGAGCCAATCAGAGCGATTCGATCATCAACGATGATAACCTTTGCATGGATATATAGTTGTTCAGTGACCAGTATCTTCCTAGGACCGATCCTACCCCATGTTCTGAGACTAAAGAATTGCACATAGTCTTCAGGGTCTATCCCATGGGCTCTAAGTCGACCGAAAATTGAGCCCTCGCCACGACAGATACTTCGGAATTGGCATTGCATGATCAGCCGCACGCTTGTTCCTTCCGCTTCATCCACGGTGTTTTGGAAACCTGGCATGAGTGGAATGAGTATGACAGCCCTCCAACTCTCATTATTTTGGAAGGCTCGAATTGCACGTTCAACAATGGCATCACCGATCTTGTTGATGATCTTTACGCCCATCGTTTCGGTGCTAGTGATGAAAAATTGGTTCTCCATATAGACAAAGTGCTCCGATTCCTCTATCATCTTGCAATACGCGGTCATGATGCTATGTTCGACTTCTGTAAGTCCAAGGGACCAATCGGCGGCCGAGCGCAGAATTTGGACTTCGCATGTTCCAGTCAGACCAGATGCTTCAAGCTGCGCAGTGGTGTAGTCGGGTGGAGGCAGGAGGAACGGGGTAGGCCTGGTTGGCTTTCGACCTCGGAGAATATAGTTCCAGCGCTGGACGAAATGGCGTGTAAGATCTCTCGCAGGTTGACCGACAACTTGCATTGAAATATCATGCCATGGCATCCGAGGCGTTTTCGAGCGGTCATACATCTCTGCGTAGGGCTCGTTCAATTGGTAAAAATCCTGCACACGAGGATTAGAGTAGTCCTTTCCAGGCCAGAGTTGACAATGATCGGCATCCTTAGGAAGATCCGACTGTTCGAAGCCAGTAGGCTTATCGTCCACGACTGAATGTTGAGGAGTATCCCAACGGCCGAAGCAGAGATCTATACCTCCAACGAAAGCAACAGAATGATCGACGATACAGATTTTTTCGTGATGGGCGAAGAAGAACTGATTCTTCTTGAACTGGTTGGGTGATCTTTGGACGAATATGTTTTCGTGAAGATCAAGCATTGAGAATTTGGTAAATTCCGAGTCAATTGGTATTGCAGCCTCTACATTTCGATAGACAATAATGAAGACTTTCACGCCTTCTCGAGCCTTCTTCTGTAGCAATCGATCCAAGCGCCATTTCTGGCTGATTGCTGCAGGTCTCCGCATGTACAGTTGAGGGCTCAACCACCAATCGTGTATATAAATCACGTCCTTGGCCTGATTGATAGCTCGAGACACATTCCACATATAATCGCGACCGTCTACAAGCCATTGAGCATATGTACCCGTTCGAATAGGTGCAAAACTCCCGAAGCGATTTGGCTTAGACCATGGAGTAGTGCTCAGCATATACGTGATGGACTCTTCGAATTGCCTCAATTGCCGCTCGTTCTTGGCTAATAGCTTAATCTTTCGCTCAGAATTCAGCAATTTGAGGCTGTGGTGTTGAGGGTGTTTCGATTTCTCCTCTATTTTTGCAACCTCTTTTCCGCGAATCTCTGATAACTTACTACGCTTCTTCAAGATCTCAAACTTCGAGTCCACGAGATACACATCGTAGACATGCATGTTCTCGGGCGAGTCGACACAAATGATATAACTGTGTCTTACCAAAAACCATTTTGGTGAGTGGCGAGAGAATATGTTTTGCGGTGTGAGCAGCCTCCTTACGTCCAACCCCTTGGAGGACTGGATTATGAGATAGCCTTCCTTGCCATGGTAGCTTCCTTCCGCTGCTAATCGAACCCCCAATGCTGATAATTCCAGAAATCGACAGAGCCGGTTGCTATCGGCCCTGAAGATAAGCCACCGAATCATTTCTTGAAGGTATTGCTCTAGCCGTCTCCTCTGTCTTTCGTTGTACAGCTTGATCTGCTGAGTAGCAACCACACTCCCCTCGGCATTACCGGCGCTTGTGTCTTGTGCTGCCAAACTTGTTTTCCGGCGACTAAAAGAAGGCCTCCGCTTCTTCTTCTTCTTTTCATTGTCGCTATGTGTCACTTCTCCGATGGTCTCTTCAGCACGAACGTTGTCAGCCTCGTCCTCACTACTGTCACCCAGGCCACGCACGCCTCTGAAGTATGGAAATGCGGATTTCGGAAATCGTGGTTGTTTGGGCCTCGAGTCAATATCACTTCTTAATTGAATATATTTGTCGCTACTTCCTTGGAGCTTGTAACGCAAATGCAAATTGGCAAAGTCTCTCAACGATCTGTTGATGACCCATTTCATGCGATTCAAACCACTACCATACTCGAGTTCGATTCGAAACACAAGGTGCCGTTCGGTTTCGGTAGGATCTTCAATACTAGGTCTACTATCAGAGACATGTAGTTTGAGCTGTTCTAGAAGGACTGGGATTCGCTTGTTGCCATGTTCATCACGTTGGATCATACTAGCCAGCATGAGCGCGGCAGGCGCGCCAGCTCGTAGTTCTGCCATGAGTTCTGCAGATTTCAAATAATCAATCTTGTGCTCCTCTTTCTTCTGCCCCAACATTTTGAGTCCGTGCTTCAACATCCGCCATCTTTGAGCGCCAAATGTAGTAGCCCGCTCGGCTCCTAGGAAAGGCCGTCTTGAAGTCTGTCCTTCTCCTTCACTTTGACCGCCCCCAAGCCCCGCCATACGCTTGAAATTGCTAGGCCTCCGTGAGTGTCCGGGGGTCCCATCTAACCCAGTTTCAGTTTGTTGGCCTCCGTAACTAAGTCCACGGCCGCCTCCTATCCAAGAACTCCCACGTCGCCAAGCACTTTGGCCGTTAAGACGATCTCGCCCTTCACCCTCAGACAAATGACCCCTTTGCTCAAAAGATCCATCCGTAGCTCTCCGTCCTAGAAAAGGGATTCCGCCACGATTGCTACCACCAGGGGAATCCGCTTGTCCCATATTCCGCAGCCTGGGTGTATTTGGGGCCGTTTGGCTTGTACTTGAAATCTCTTTCGGTCTGCGGAATCTCCGTTTCCGCTTGGCTCGCACTTCATCCTCTGCATTTCCCTCGTCGGCTGTCTCCTCGGCGTCGGCGTCCGCATCGCTACCCTCTTCTTGTAAAGTATGTGGAAATCTCGAAGGGCGGTCTAAGATAGGGGATAGGGGCGCCGAGCCAGTACCTTCTTCGATCGAATTTGCGGTATTGCTCTGATTCCTGCCATGGGTCTGCAGGCTACTTGAAGAAGCCAGGGCTTTCAACTTTGACATGAGAGACTGCCCACGCCGGTCCTTGCTTGGTGTCTCGCCATCCTCCCACGACTCTTGTCGTACATGGCCCGAATAATCTGCAGACGGGTCTAATCTCTTGAATTGTACACTTCTACGGCCAGGAGGGGTTGATGTGCCTGCTCCAACGGACGCTGGGTCATGGGGTAGCGACCCAGAGGCATATTTCAGGGCTGATTGTAACTGAGGGGAAATGGGTGTCGTATCAGCGTTCCCGTTAAGCAACGTAGATTCGTGTGGTATTCCTCCATTAATGTAGTCTGCGGCCTCCGCTGCATGCTTGCTTGTGCTGCCATTCCCAGTAGGGGGAATGTATGAGGGATTGGGAGACGTTTCCGATGGGTGTTCAGAGCTCAACACGGTTCGCAGGCCCGATTGGCGTACAATTGCAGATCCATTTGCTATCGAGCCATTCGAGTATACAGGAGATTCTGAACGTGGACTTCTTGTCATTGGAGAAATTGATTCCTCATTGTGTTGAGCCATGCTTCAGTTCGAAATATCTGACCTCGGACTCGATGGTATTTCGAATTTGCACGACGCAGCAACCAACTTCGTCCCGGTGGGACGTATTCTTAAGTTCCTATCGCTCGTATGTCGTGTTCATGGCGGACCAAACATTCGAATGTTCAATGGCTATCCTGCCCAGCTTCAACGGTCGTAACGGCAAAGCTAGGCTACAAGACCGGAAATTCCGCAGAGAGGCAATGAGGGTGGAGATTGAGACACTTTAAAGCGAAAAAGGAGTTTGAACTTCAAGTTCCAAAAAACAATGCTTCTTGTTCTCTACCTCGTATACGCAGACAGCGGGATGTTTCGAGCATTTAATTTCCCGCTTCTGGATCAATCAGCACCGAAAAGGGAATGGGCAACACCCATGACGCGAAGTGCGGGTTCGGGCGGCCTGTGCCTCGAATCCGTCCGATATGGTACGAAGGTATTGTAATCCGTCTATATAATACCATTATTATTACAGTTTTGACTCAACCTCAAACATTTTTTAAATCATGGTTGAAAGTATTAATTTATAACTCTCTTTCTTCATTTTGATCTCGTGATTTTGACCAACTGATGGGGTGAGCTTCTCCATTGTCTTTTCTGTCCTCAAAATCCACACCTCTGCCCCTATTACAATTCCAACAACCGAAAATGACGACTTCAAACCCCCTCAAAGACTCACATACAACTCCTCCACCTGCGGTATCCACAAAAACATTCTATATATCAGGTATAGTTACCGTGGTACATGGTCTAGATGAGATACCACCATCCTGCAAATCCGTATCATGTCTCTGGCTCCTCCACCCCCGACTCCAAACCAAAGACATCATGGCCAGTGTGGCATCCAGCTGCATCAATGATTGGAATTCAAGATCGTCAGAGGATAAGACGATTGGCCTCATTGCCGTAGCTTTCGATCAAAGGAACCATGGAAGTCGACAAGTTCACTCAATGGCGAATGAGACTTGGAGAGATGGGAACGTGACCCATGCTCAAGATATGTTCAGGTCAGTATCTGTATCTGTTTCCCAAGTGGGAGGCCTGCAGCATTGACAATACACAGTGTTTATCATGGTACTGCCCTTGATACTAGCCTTTTGATAGATCACCTGGGGTCGTATATTTTTCATACGCCAAATGCACCCGCTATCAACGAGCATCTTGTTCTGGGCATTTCTCTAGGAGGACATGCTGCCTGGCAGGTCTTATTCAATGAGCCAAGAGTCACAGCCGGAATTATGATTATCGGCTGTCCAGATTATATGAGTGAGTGGTTTTATGTTTCTCCTTTCCACAGCCAGCTTCAATTGTTGTTCAGTTTGAGTACTCTGTCTCAAAGAGTGCTGAGAAAGACAAGCGATGCAAGGATACTTCTCTCATCCAGAGCGTCTCAAATATCAAGCAGCATATACAAAGCTACTATAACTAGGCGAGAACTCGAGCAAGTCAAGAGTTCTGCTCAGTTCAAAGCTCAAACCTCTTTTCTACTCAAACATCTCACTCCCACACACATTTAGTAACAACCCTCCTGATCTTATCTATCTCCGCTAACAAGCCACCCAGGAATAATGACCGATCGTGCCCGCCTCTCCAAACTCAAGTCATACACCTCATCCAACGGCTCTTCTTTCCTGGGCAGCCCCGACTTCCCCCCAGCACTCATAGCCAGCCTCTCAAAATCCGACCCCAAAGCCTTCCTCTTCGGAACCACCGATATCCCCCTCCTCCCCTCAGAACCAGAACGGAAACATCTCCGGCAAATCCTCGACGCGAAGATCAAAAATAAGAAAATCCTCGTTTGTTCCGGAGGCGCTGATAAATTAGTTCCTTATCATTGCTCGAAACCTTTCCTGCAAATGTTGAAGGATGCTGTCGAGCCGCAAGCTGGCTGGTATGGAGATGGAGGCGTTTATCTGGAGGATAATGTCTACGAGGGTATTGGCCATCGTTATAGTGAGGACATGGTGAAGGATACAGTGAGATTCGTTAGCGACATCTTAGCTAGAGGGGAAGGGAGGTCCGAGACGAAACTTTAGTTGTCTTTTTTTTTCAAAACCAGAATTCTTGTACAGTTACTCATCGCTGAGAGAGAAATTCTGAAATACCAACCTACCTATAGTCATCTTATACATCGACATTCCTCAAAGCCCCGTCTCCAAAATCACGTCTCAAGAATTACCCCGCCATACTCAATCCAACTACCCGTTCAAATACCAATTACCTCCTTCGCGAAGTCATGGTGACAGTTCTTGATTCAGGCTACTACTTACTCCACCAGCCTACTTAGTTATGTAGCATGGAACTCCTTCCGCCGAAAATCAAAAGATGGGCAACCAACAGCCTAGAGATTCCACGTATACACACAGGCGTGATTTTTTCTAACCTTGTTACGTACCACCTTGTCGCAATTACCCAGACAACGACTTCTAATGTTCATGTGGGCTGGAACTCAGATAATTACGCGTCGGGCGCCACATCTCCCTGACGACCGAAGGATCCCAGCCATAGCTCTGCGTGCCATCACACTTAGATCCACATCACGAGAGCAGAGGTCCAGAGGGGGGGATAAGTAAAGAAAATGTACGGGTATATTTCATATTCCTCCCAGGCGGCCTCAACTACTCATCACAGCCCGAAAACGCCTGCCTACTTGCCAGCACAGGAGGAATCCAAGCATTGTACCATCCTGTCCGTGCCTTGAAGAAATCGAGAAATGAACGCAATAGAAAAGAAAATCCGCCGGAGCCACATAGACAAACAGTAGAAACAAACAGTCAACACCACATTGGCATTCCTAACAGGTAGTGGGGGAAGCAACGCTCATATGACGACACATAATCGCACAATTTCCAATGTTCCATCAAAAGATTCGGTTGATATCCTGAGCCTGATGCTCCACCCCTAAACTCCTCTGAACATGCGTACGACGAGAAACCACGACGCGCCAATGAACTTGAATGCCGAAAGACCAGCCACAGACCACAAGACAACAGCCAAGTAGATAGCGCTCTTCTTCTCCGTGGTTGTCGCCGTGTTGATACGATCGAGACCAGCCGTGCTGAGTACTAGTGCCACAAGTCCGAAGTTGCACATGAGCCAGAAAAGAACGACTTGAGAACGAAATCCCTTATAGTAATCTTCTTGAACTTCGCTGGCAGACATCTCGCGCTTCTCCTCGGGCGCCCTGGACGAGAATGCGCGCATCTCAGCCTCGTACTGAGCATTAAGGTCCCCGTCATCCGTTGGGATGTTGACATCCACCTTTCCACCGGGCTTTAGAACTGCAGAAGGCAACTTCTCGGCTTTATCATCTCCCTTAGTTCCCCAGGTGATATCATGGGTGTTGCAGAAGGCGTAGACGTTGAGGATGTTGATGTAGGTAGGCGTAAGGAGCAGGTATTGAATGAAGCAGGTGAACATGTGCCACGGATCAAAGAAGAGGAAGGAGGCCACGAACCAGAGGACGTAGGTCGAGGCCAGGGAGACGATTAGGGAGTAAAAGACTTGGTTCTTGAAAATATCGGACACAGTGAATTTACCATCCTTGAGTTCGGATTGTATGGATTTTACTGTGATAAACACCGATGCAAACATGAGGTAGCTTCAAGATATTAGTTGAAATGTAAGGAGGTTTATTTAGATGGAGACTTACGCCATGATGAAAACCCAGAAGATAACCATTGACATGTAGGCCTTATTTGATCCTTGCGGCCGGTTGCCCAGCGCCAGAACGAAACAGGTGAGAAGTGTGAAGAGATACAGCCATTCAAAGACGACACCTAGGATGTTTCCAACATTACCGAGTAGGGTAGTGCTGCTAAGAGACGTCGTCAAAATGTGAAAGACGAGAAAAAAGTTGCCGATGCCGAACCAGGAGAACAACATGTTGACGGTTGTGTACGTAAACTCAATCAGAAACATGAATTTCCGCAGGAAACTGTGATCGCTTCGGAATAGTTGGTAAAAGTGTGTCAGAGAGTAGATAGCAGCAAAGAAACTTCCGTTCAGCCACCTTCGTCTCTGCAAGATGAATTCGGCCATAGTGTCTGGAACATCGGTTTCTCCAGTAGCTGACTTGACATACTGAAGGATCCAATGGCAATTTCGTTTCGCCACCAGCTCGAAGCAAAGAATACGATCCTCGGCGAGGTACATGTTAGCGGTAAAAACGCCAGCGTCGGCACCGTGCATCTTCTCTCCAGCAAAGTATTTTTCCAAAGGACCATTTCCTTGTTTGTCGTTCTGCAAAGCCACGTAACGATATGCCGAGAAAGCACCGGGCAACACTGAGATGAACCCGAACGCTGATTCAAGAGGTTTGTCCAAAATATTGCTTATCTTGTACTCAAAGTTTTGAGTTGCAACAAGGGGGTTCAGCAAGTTCTTACCTCCAGGACCCAGCATGGCCTTGATTTCTCCGCAAGCTCCTCCGCACATGGGCTCTAGGTCGAATGCTTTCCAAAGCTGGTAGATCGAGTCCTTTCCTGGCTTGGTACCGGCATCGATAAGAACACAGATGTTGGGATCCAAAACTCGTCCAAAGGCCTGGAAGAACCATCTATGAGAATTGATCTTCTTCTGATTCTTCTCCTTCAGGCAAAAAAGTAATTGTACCGGCTGCTGCTTTGGGCGGAGCTCTACCATGTCCTTCTTTGCTGAAATACTGACTTGCGTAGTGTACTCGTAAATATGCGCTGTCACATCTTTCCCGTTGACTTGCTGTTTGGCAATTCCATCTTGGTAGACTCCCATACCAGCTAGGACAGCTCTTGTTCTTGGATTGATCTTCGCCCGACCATCGCTAATAACACAGACCACAATCTTCTTCCAGGCATCCTTCCCCCATGTTTTGCTGTCCGTGCGAGAGCACATGTACTCGATATTCTTGAATACGCCACTCATTGTCCGCGCAAACAGTACGTCGTCTTCGTTGTACATGGTGACCACAATGAATAATTCAGTGTGCCTAGGCTTAGCAAACAATTTCTGTCTCAGAGTAAATCTCTCCTCGACGAAGTCGCTAGGGTCGCATGTTGCCGCGGTATATCGCATATGGGTAAACTCATCCCGCTCTGGTGGTTGTGCATGAGGAACCTGATTTAAAAGCTTTGGCGGTATTGGACAGTCCAACACCAAATTACCATTGAACAACTGTACTTCTTTCACGGTCTTATATCTCCTTAGCGTAGTTGGCTGTGGGGTTGCTGCAGGCGATATGTGAGCTCCATCATACTCCTGGTGTTCTTTGTAACCTGGGGCAGAGTGGGGATCTGGGCCATAAGATGTGTCTTGTGCTTGGAGAATTGGGCGATGGTCATCATTGTCATCATAGTATGGATCAGGATTCGAAGGAAAGTTTGTCAGCGGATGCTCTTCATGCGGAGAAGGTTGGTAGGGTGGCTGGTAGTATGCATCGTGATGTTGTTGGGGGTTTATGGAGTAGTCTTGTCGGTAATTGTGGTTTGGATCAAGGGGGTATCTTTGTTCGTACTCTTCATTATGCCCATACGAGTTGTCAATATTCTCAACGGAGTACTGAAGTGCCAGTCAGCGCGCATTCATCATATATCCTCCCCACGAAAGCATACAGTAGGTTGTGCCTGCAACTGATCGCTAGGCGTTTGCCGTCCAGGGCCCATGGGGATTTCTAGATTGAATCTACCAGGTGCAGGTGAACCGCTGGGTCTGCCATACGGAGACGCATCTTCTAGTTGGTATCCTGGTTGTATTGGATGGCCAGGCGAAGGCGTTCGCCCTGGACCTGGCAGGTTGTTCATATTGTAATAGTTATCTTGTTGGCCCTGGCCAGGGTGATCTATGAAGTTGAGGAGTGTTAGAGCAGTTGTTATTTGTTGTTGGGCAGGTCGCAGATCCAGCAGTTAGGAAGGGGTAGAGCTCCTGTACTATGCAGGAAGATATGTTTGAGAATATCAAATGGTGAATGTGAAGGGAGGCGTTGTGCGCGGGTTGTAGTGACGCGCAAAGGGCGGTATTGAAGATGTGAATTGGGAGACAGTAGTCGAGCTGGTGAGTTATTCACAACGTCGGCGCTCTCTTGAAAGGGCGTTCCCGATTCTGTGACTGTTTACAGTATGAAATTGAGGAAGGACATACCTAAACGATTATACGACATAGTCAAACGTCCCCAGCTTCTGGCGGGGTTCCTGGTTGAAGGTAGATTCTCGGAGGGGGATGGGATAGGAATGCCACTGTATCTGTAACGCCCAATGGCAATGAGGTGCAGAATGTATGGACTCGTTCACTTAAGAGCTCCTATCCTATCCTAGGAATGTTTGACAGCGTGGACTTTGATTTGAACTCCTGGGGAGAGATTTGCGATGTGATTCGGAAAAGTTGCCAGGAAGGGAGAGTTTCAGGAGGTCGAGGAAATGGGGAGCAGGGGTTTGTTTACACTGCGGACTTGACGCCAACACGGCCCTAGGTTTCAGATGGGGATCAGGCTTAAATAATAAGGTGCGAAATGACGTCCGCACTTATGTAACTTTGCGGACATAGTTTCTAGTACTTGGCAGGCCATTATTGACGTCGAGTACAGTACTTCGTACTGTACACGAATATGTAAGAGCCACGGGTCTCCGATCTTGAATGCTTAGGTATGAAGTGCCAAAGCTTCAAAAGGTCAAGATATTCAACTCCAGCTGCATGTCTGCAATGTTGCGATACGATACGAGGCAGTTTTCTGGTTTCACGGTGGGCCATAATTATGAGCTGCGAGCCCCCTCTCATGTGGCGGGCTATTATTACAGCTTGTGCTTGGAAAAGAATCAAAATCAACCAGGCCTGCAGCAAATCAAATCCACATAAACCCATCAACCGAGGACGCTACTTGTATTCCTTACCAGGTAGCCACAATTTCAAGGGCGCAAAGGCGACAGCAATGGCCAATGACCAATAATAACCATTAGCCATGGACACGCCTTTTGGCCAATAGATTGAGGCTGTGCTAGCCGGACTTGGCTTTTACTTTTCACATCACTTCAACTATTTTACCTTCGTAACTTCAAGCTTATCGAAGCGAAACTATGTACCCTTTACCATGTCTGTCGCCTCATATTTCTGCTGCCTGCTGCCTCAGGTATAAGAATGGCCAGGGTTATATATGGATGATCCTACTCGTGCTCGTGCTCTCGTTCTTGTGATACAATCAAAAATCACCTATCTGGGGCATCCCTCATCCAGGTTCGTATCTTCAGCTTCCATGCTGCGCCTTCGGTAATAGAAAGCATTAAAACGCCACAGCATATGATACTCCTTTATGCTGATTGATTGCAAGCGTAATATAAGCGGGGGCTGAGGCTGAGGCTGAGGCTGAGCCAACGCTAAGGGTACCATATGAAGAAACCCAGAGCCTCCAGAGGCCAAGTTGCATCTCTCTACAGTATGCGCCCCCCCCCCCCGGCAGTGCACCAGATCATGCTTTCTACGCCGATTGCTTCCCTTACTTTGTACATGAAATCTATGAAATATCTCAGGCCGCAGCATCTGGGAATGTCTCTTTCAAGAAGTTCTTGGAAAACCTCGTGCATTTTTCATATGCAATTTCAAATCCATCCCTTGCCCCATAATAAGGGTCGTCAACTTCCTCCGCCCTCTTCTTCCCAGCAAACTCGCCAAAGATCATAACCTTAGCCTTGCCCCCAGAACGTTGATGGATTCGCCGAAGATCTCGAAGATTGTCACGGTCCATAGCAAAGATATAATCAAACTTTTCAAAGTCCGACACGTGGATCTATCGATTTTGTTAGCTGGTATATCATTGCAAGATTACATGAGCTTGGCCCACTTGCCTTTCGAGCAGCATGTTCATAATCCGTAATTCCGTTATCTTCAAGTGTAGACATTGTTCTTGAATCTGGACTACTTCCGACGTGATAAGCTCCAGTGCCACAGCTGTCGACAATGGATATCAGAGACTGATAAGGAGGCTTGGACACAATTGATCTGAAGATTCCCTCGGCCATGGTCGAGCGACAGATATTGCCTAAGCATACGAAAAGGACTGAGATTGGTTCGGGTTTGGAAGCCATGATGGGAACCGTTTGTCAGAACCTTGTTGAACCAAATACATGTACTGTATTGTAGTGTTAGTTCCACACGAAAACTTGACATCAACAACCATGCTGCAATGGACCTTCGGGTAGGTGCAGCCACCTGGAGCGCGGTTTGATCTCGCTTACTGTGCACTTCGTTCTCAAGTACAGTATCTCGCTGCATCATATTTCATCGATAGCCATCTTCTGCCTTGCAATTATTAACAATATTGTCTCATTACTTCCATCTTTCAAAGTCCTACAAGTCAAAGCGTCGAGGTTGTGGCAAGCTTCCGCCACCAAGTACACGCGCCACACCTCCGTCGATCCTGACCTTGAATTGCCAGCCCCTAGATGTTAGGTGTGAGATCATTGAAATTGGCTCAGTCTACGAAGGAGAAGATAACGACGAAGGCGAATCAATCATCTTAGAGTTGTTGATTGCATCATCTTCGCAATTTTGAAGCAGTCACAGAGCAACATCAAAGCGTGCAGACATCCGGCTTGGCTCCAGCCAGTGGATTAGGAGTGCTGTTGTGTTCCCCCAACCTTCCCTTATTGTCTGACTACCACATAAAAAATGTTGCTTAGCAGAATATGCAAGTGTTCAGCCTGATATTTATCGGTAGATTGAAGATCTGTTAATATCAGCTCGATTCCTCCTCTCTGTTCGAGTAATATATCGACATCCTGAAGCCGAAACCGCTGCTCCATGGACGACTTTGGAGTAATAGAAGCATGGAGATGAAGCTGTATGGATGGATGGCAACACATCAATAGGTAATCTGTCAAACAGGGACATCTCAGTACCACTCGACCAATACCAATTTCAATGGGTACAGTGCCACGAGTATCCAGTTTCTCTTCCGTTTACTTATATTTCGCTGTTCTCCGCGCTGTTTATTGACCCTCTTCCTCCTCACTCTCGCTTGTCTCGTTCTGTTGTCTTTACTGCTTCAATTTCAGATTGGATCGTCAGACCCTGGAAGTCACACACCCACAATGCGTGTCGTTTCAGTTCTAGCCACTTTGGTAAGCTTCTCAAGTGCCCTTATTCCATTATCTCATAAGAAAACTGGCTTGACACGAATTCTTGACGATTCAGAGCTTTGAATCTCTAGCAATTCCTTCGAATTCCAAGCGACCTGGAAGACCTCTCTCGTAATATCCGAATCTTCGAATCGTAGTTCAAAATTAACTTCCATATGTTCATATCCTGCTAGATTTCTGGCCAAGGAAGATCTTTGGGACAGCCCAGAGATTATACTTCTGGAAAATTCAGTACTAATTCATCATAGACCTGTGTGGCGACAGCTCTCTCTCGCCCACCGATAGAGCCCTTAAAAGTCTTTGAATCCCTCTACCGAACACCTCAAGGATGGACCCAACTAGACCGACCAAACCCCAGAACGCCTCTCCATCTCAGAATTGCGGTCCACATGCCAGACCATGATTTGTTCGAGCAGACTCTCTTCGATGTCTCTACCCCAAATCATCCAAACTACGGCAAGCATCTCAAACATGAGGAAGTCGGGGCTTTAATTAAACCGGACGATGCATCCACGAAAGCTGTATTAGCTTGGCTGAGGGACTCGGTGGTCCCGGAGGTCGACATCGAGGACAAGGGAGAATGGATTAACTTCAAAGTGCCTGTTGCCAAGGCAGAAGCAATGATGGGCGCCTCTTTCTACTACTTCGCCCAAAATACGGACAAGACACACGTCAAACAAATTCGAGCTTTGAAGTACTCGGTCCCAGAGAGTGTTGCTCCACACATAGCAATGGTGCATCCCATAACACGCTTTGGACAACTTAAGTCTCAACGTAGCGCTCCGTTCACGACACAGTACTTCGGGAAGGTAGAGAACATCGCACAAGCTGCTTTGGTCCCAAACCTTGCTCTGAACGTCACGGCATGCAATGCCACCATAACCCCAGCTTGCTTGAGAGCTCTTTATAACATTGGCGATTATGAAGCCAATCCAGATGTAGGCTCAATATTGGGTGTTGCCGGCTACCTCAATGAATATGCAAAGTACAATGCTCTTGACACCTTCCTCGAGAAGTACGCACCATATGCAGCGACCCAAAGTTTCAGCTTTGCTCTGATCAACGGGGGGTTGGCCACGCAAAATGACACCAAAGACGACGACGTCGAAGCGAATCTCGACATGCAGTATGCTGCTTCCCTAGGCTTCGAACAAAACATTACGTACTTCTCTACTGGTGGTCGCGGTCCTCTTGTTCCAGATCTTGATCAGCCCACTTTGGCTGATAATCAGAACGAGCCATATCTGGAATTTTTAGACTACGTCCTGGCACTCGAAGACTCCGATCTTCCGCAGACGATCACAACTTCATACGGTGAGGATGAGCAGAGTGTCACAGAAGGCTACTCCCGAACCGTCTGTGATAAGTTTGGCCAGCTCGGTCTCCGCGGTGTCTCCATCCTCTTTTCAAGCGGCGATACTGGACCAGGCGCCGCATGCCAGACTAACGACGGTAAAAATACCACTCGTTTCTTACCCATCTTCCCCGCGGCATGTCCTTATGTGACGTCTGTTGGTGGGACATACCACGTGGAGCCTGAAATTGCAGTAGCATTCTCGTCTGGCGGATTCAGCGATCGGTGGAAACGGCCATCTTACCAGGATAAAGCTGTGAAGGACTATTTGAGTATCCTGGGAAGTCGGTGGAAGGGACTGTATAATCCTAAGGGGCGAGGTTTTCCAGATGTTTCAGCACAGGGATATCGATTCCATGTTGTCAATCAGAATCCTGCTGGGGTTTTGACAGATGTTCTCGTTGGTGGCACCAGGTATGTTCAGCCTTCGTCCCTATCTGTTCTCCGTGCCTCAACCTCACTAACACGTAACCAGTGCATCCGCGCCAGCCTTCGCTGCCATAGTCTCGCTTCTCAATAATGCTCGCCTGTCGGCTGGTGAGAAGCCCCTTGGCTTCCTCAACCCATGGCTGTACTCAGTTGGCAAACAAGGTCTCACTGATATCGTTGGTGGTGGATCAAAGGGGTGCACGGGGACAGATCAATACTCTGGTCTCCCGGCTCCATATGTACCCTATGCAGGGTGGAATGCTACCAAAGGGTGGGATCCTGTGACTGGACTTGGAACGCCGGATTTCAAGGTGTTGTTGGAGTTGAGTACAGCGGGATATTACTTGGGACATATTCATTAAGCGAAGCGAAGGAATACTGTCCCTTAAGAAGTAATTGGCTGAAGAAAGTAGAGACTTATGATAAATTATGATGAAATGACAGTAGCTTGATGGTTCTCTCATTGTTAACACGACTGCTTTAGTTTTCTTTTCTTAATTTCAAGTCTATTAATGAAAAGTTCTTGACCCCACTTCACCCTCGAAGCAGTCCCTACAGTAACTCGGCAAACAAGCGCACAAACACACTCGTAGACATTCCCTCTCATAATCAAAAAGAAACAATACAACATCTTACCAATTCCATAAACATACTATCTCCATTTCTTACACAAGTAAACAAATCCCACACGCAACGACGTCCAAAGAGAGAAAAGAAAAAAAGGCTTTCACACTCATGCCAAGATGGACTCATTCCCATCACCTCCACCACCACCACCACCACCACTACAAGCAACCCACCTGATCATAGTCTGCTGCCACGCAATCTACACCGGGGGTCCATCAAACGGCAAATCAAACACAGAATGGCTCCTCTCGCCCTTCCAAAGCCTAGAAGTACCCACCTTCACATCCCACATCCGCGCCGGACTCCAACTCCTCACCACTCCCAACCCCAAAACCCCCTCTTCCCCCTCCTATTCCCCCTCCACCTCCTCCCCCTTCTCCTCCCTCCTAATCATCTCCGGATCCAAAACACGTCCAGAGATAAACAAATCAGAAGCCCGCTCCTACCTAGATCTATGCGAAGCGAATTCCTTCTGGGATATCCTCAGCCGCACGTCCAATGGACATCCCAGCAAAAAGGAGGAAGAGGAGGAAGAGGAGGAAGAGAAGCTCGAGTTACGTAGCCGAATCATACTTGAAGAGCAAGCTCTCGACTCCTTTTCTAATCTCCTCTTCTCCCTCCTCCTCTTCTGGAAGAAAACAAGGACCTGGCCGGAGAAAATCAGTATTGTAAGTCATGAGTTTAAGAGGGCGCGGTTTATGGAGTTACATATTCCGGCGTTGAGGTTAGCGGCGGCGAGGGAAGTGGTTTTTGTCGGTGTTGATCCGGAGTATATGCAGGTAGATCATGAGGCGTATGATTCGGTGTTGTGTGAGGGGGTTAGGAGGGGGGAGGTGTTGAGGGGGTATGCTGCTTGGGAGGGGGATCGCTTGGGGTTTGGGGAGGGGTTGAGGGGGAAGAGGTGCGGGAGGAATTGGTGGGGTGTTGGGCAGCTGTGGTTTGGTGATGAGGGGCAGAGGGAGGAGAGTGCTGTGAGGAGTGAGATGGTGCAGTTTATGTGGGTGGATAGGGATGGCAGGGAGAGTAGCGTGGTGGAGGAAGTGTTAACGGATGAGAGGCAGCCTTGGGAGAAGTGAGAGGTCCGGATGTGCGGATCGCATGATTAAGGGAATGATTATTGTCACTCTGGCAGACAGGAGACCTATGATATGCCTGTCGTAAGCTGATAAGCTGTCGATAGCATATTTGTAACATTGGGATGTCAAGCTAGACTACGCCGCTTCACTCCCCAACTTTTCCAATTCGAGCTTCAGGAACTCCTCCGCATTGATGAGCTCCGTACTTCCATACACTACTCTCCGCTTGCTTGCCCCCTGAGAAGCGCCACTACCGCCTGCTCCGGTTCGCTTCGCCCACTCCTGCAGATTCCCATACTCGTCCATACTGCCTCCACCCACAGTAAACACAATTGCCTCGCTGAATCCCTGCCGTCTCTGGCCAAATGTAGCAGCCATACCAGGTCCCATACTACCAGGCATCTGCTCCCCCTTCCTCGCTGCACTAGGTGGTGGCATTGTCCCTCTCGCATTTGCGCTCCTGGGGTCGAAATAGAGATAATTCTCCGTTTTAGCAATAGCGCTGCTACTAGCGCCTGCAGGGTCCATGATCGATTCAGTGATCTTAGTAACCGTCAAGTCGCGGTTGACGGGCATCAGATTCTTGACTCCCGAGACGAGGTTTTCAAAGTTGGCACTAAAGTTGGCGCCGAGATTGCCTCCTATGCCCGATTCTTGGATTTTGGATGTTATGCTGGAGAGACCACCAAGTCTACTCCCGAGGCTGCCAAAGAGGTTGCCAGTATTGGAGTTTTGAGGGTTAGATTGCGAGGGTGCGGAGGTCATCATTGTCATGCGGGTTGTGGCGCGGACTCTGTTACTTAATTAGACTGGTTTTGTTGGAGGGGAGGAGGAAAGACTCGCTGTTTAACATAAGCTAGGGAGGACGTGTCTGCTCCGGCTGCCTTCAGGAGCTCTTCGAATTTCTCCATTTCTGCCCTCGAAAGATCTTGTTCCGTGCTGAGAAACCAAATGATGAATAATCTTAACTTGTCCATTGGCTCATTGCCAAACTGTCCTTCTAAAACTTCTGTCATCTGTTGCTTATTTTGTTTTGTGACACTCTCCTCCAGCTGGAAGAAGTTATCTAGCTGTCGATTCTTGATTCCTGTCAACAATCCAGCGAGAATATTCATGTGCATATCGAGCGTCGCTTTCCGCTCCCGCAACTCCGGTAATAGGGTAATGGCAGCCTTCAGATGTTGCGCAGATGCACTAGTATCATTTTGAAGGTCTTCAATTGAAGAAGCCCCTGTCTTCTTGGTAATCTCGTTCGCATCATCCTTGTATCTACTCAGCTCTGCGTCGATATCCTCCGCAACCTGTGGGAAAGGCATGCTGGCATTTTTACTCCAGAAGAAGTCGTTTGATGTCAGATCGTACGCTTTTTTTGTAGACCCTTTCGCAGGGTTATTCTCATCAACTGGCGTTTCTACAGTAATTCTGTTGAGCTTCATCTTCAACACATCGTGCACAAGAGATTGGTAAGTCCAGGAGTGTGAGAGCATAGGAAGTAGATCTACGTTGCGGTCGAGAATGATGAGTACAGGGCGTGAGGAGGACGTTCCTGTGGCCGCTGATTGTCGGTTACCCTGTGATGAAAATAGATTATCCTTGGAGTTCAGAATGTGGTCCCGTAGCTTTCGGTCGAGTTTTGCTGAAATCATTTCTGCAGCTGCATCTTTCGGACAACGTATTATTGGCATAACACCTAAAGAGGTCAGAAATATCCATAACATCCCAAGAAAAAGAAGCTAACGTACCCATGGTAGCCATCACACTAAATAGACCATTGACAATCCTGTCTATAACATGATCCAGCTCTTCATCCTTCGTCCGCGCACTATTCAAAGCCCAATAGGTATTCTCCTTTTGCATTCCCAAGCTGAACAAGTCAGGCTCTCCGACAATGAAGTTCAAATATTGGTCATAAAATTGGGCAATGCTTTCAGATGTGCCAGCTTCTGCCGTTTGTCTGGCGAAATCTTCGAGGAGGGGTCGCGGTATGGAAGAGAGGAAGTTGATATATGCTGGGGAATATAGCCCGCGGGAGAGATCGGACGTAATTGATGTTAGATTCGACGCGGTAGGCTCAACAAGATATAGAACTGGTACATCTGGAATTGGATGGCGTGAGGATGTGATATGCCTAACTTCATGAGCATTGTATCCGTCCCCTAACTTTGTTGACAGTACTGCAAAAACCTACATATGCATTGTGACGCCCCATGCTCGCAAGTCACTGACCCTTAGAACACTACTAATCACGTCTCGCCCTAGATCATCGAAGACAAGCACTTTCCAAATCGGATCTCCATCGGAATTTAGGATGGGCGCCGATACAGTCGCACCATTGCTTGTATGATCGTTATCTGCGGAAATATCTTCGGAATCGTGATTCAGGTTCAGCATGCGCTCGATCGACCCTGTAATGGGGTGGTTAGTCACAATGTTCTTGAAGCTGCTCTGGAAAGTCCCGTACTGATCTGGCGATCCCGCAGAGAGTGGTGGGTTGACGACATAGCTGTGAAGAATTATCTTGGCTGGAAATCAGCCAGATTTCAGGAGTGCTATCATGTAAATCCGTTCCAGCTTCGAGAAGGTTGAAAATTAAATAGATTATTTGGTGTTGGACATTCAGGACAGATCAGTCACTCATAAGTACATCTAGGTACTGTATCTTCAGCATCCTAGGCATGGGCCTGGGAGTTGAAGCTGCAATGCAGGCGTGGGAGCGAGCTAGTCTATAAGAGGCTAGCGCAGAAGGCCCGAAGGCCTTCGCTTTCAAACGGTCGCGACAGATGTCTTTCTTCCTTCATTCATGAACCTCCAACAACATCTTCTCCTCTCCGACTCATCTGCCACTATCAAAAACAATCCTCAGGTCCCCAACTTCGAGTTCTTCTATTTGGTCATCATGGCCACGACACTTAACAGATACAAATGAACGTACAAATTGACTGCACAAAGTGACCGATAAAAAAGGGCTGGGTTCGCTCCGTGGTAGAGCGAGCAACATACCTCTAGAAAGCAAGAAAGGTCAAGGACAAAGGGACAAAGGGTACGGTAACATTCTACAGCTTTTACTGCAATACATCCCTCTGGAGGCGAAAGGCATCATATCCACGCCCGCCCAACTCTTCCCCCTACAGTGTTGCCTGCATGCAGTCTTCTGTGTGCTGCTCCAGAAATCCCCCTGCATCCCTTGGAGTTGAAGCACCACGTACAGTACAATACAGAGCGACCATGCGATAAAGAGAAAAGAAATATCTGCCTGCCTGCCTATCTACCCCTCTGCCTGCCTACCTACCTGTATTTGCCACGGGGACAGAAGATCATTACAAGATCGCGTTTCCTGTGGTGAATACGGGTGCGCGGTACAGGCATTTATTTTGGAGGGGGTGATTAGTAGGATAGGGCGGGTCTGGTCTGGCATATTGCGCTGATACTGTTCCGCTGCTGGCTCACCTTTCTCAGTTCAGTACAGTACAGTACAGTAGTGTGATGACGCAGGCTACGATTGGAATTGACTTGACCTAGCGCACTGTCGACTTTGTCTTCCAAAGTTAGGCAGAAGCCAGGCAATCTTTACAGGCTCACCTCCATCTTCATCTTCATCAAACTCATACATATTTTATTTCTTTGGTCAGAACTATTGTTGTTTGCGCCCCGAGTCGCAAGGGGACGGCGGCAAACCAGGGAGCCAGAAACAGAACTGAATGCTGATTCAAATCTTTCTCGTTTAGTAAACCAATCACAATCCCATCTCTCCTACCCCGCCAAATCCACCAATCACATCGAACGCTTCGCCATCCACATCCACCTTCATATCTCCTTTCGAAGTCGTCTACACGTGATACTACTTCCAATATCTCTTGTTCTTCCTTTCACTTTCAAATTTGCTCCTCGCAATAAAATAAGAAAGAAAAGAAAAGGAACACACGCAAAAATGGAGGGGCACAATAATCATAGCTTCATCCATGACGATATGGCCTACGACGATCTGATGGCTACCGCCGGCTGGCCAGCTCCTACAGAGCAACAGCAGTACGCATATCAACAGCATCCAGCTCCAGATACATATGGCCGATATAACACAAGCCAATCCAACTATGAACAATTTGCGCTCGCTCAACAACCTCAGTATCCTCCAGTAACTTATTCCAATTCACCGTATGCATCTCAGTATCAGCATGCACGGCCATCAGATGTTTTTGGTCCTACTTCATATAACGTTGACCCTACTCTACCCAGTGCCACATCATACCATGGCCATGACAGCAGCACATTCTCTTTTGATGCCCACAACATGGAACCTGCCACCATCTCACCGCAATCTCTCCAGTACTCCATGCCAACCCAATCTCAGACGCTGAACCACACCATGGCCGCTTCTAATCTTCAACGACAGCAGAATGTGCTGCCTAATAACTTCACTCAACAAACAGAAACGCCAAATCCTGTGTATTACCAACTTTCCCAGAACGGCTCCTTTCAGCAGACTCAAAATAATAACAATGTCCTCTATCCAAACTTGCCAAACGATACAGGGGCAGAATCACAGCAACTGAGTAAGAAAGCAGTCGATGCACCATTGCAAACCGCCCAAAAAAGCGTACAACGAGTCCCGCAGAGCAGACCTACACCTACTTCCACTCCTGCTCCTGCTCCTGCTCCAAATCCTTTGAGAATTACTCACCCTGAGCTGGTTGATGAAGCCAAAAACAAGAAAAGATTTGATTTCGCAACATTTCTTACTTGGGATGATGAACCAGTCCATTCAATCCCCTCTGGCTTGAAAAGTATGATCACAGAACTCCTTTCATGCTCATGCTTTCTTCCTCACGATTTTTGTGCACGTGCTGACTTTCTGGCCCACAGCTACACTACCAAAGTATCATCCACGCAAGTCAAGGAGTGGCAAAGATCTTGTTCCCGGCTTAGATATGTCCGGTCAGTCTGATTTTTCTTTCCCCTTTCCTTATTCCTACCTACGACCTCTCGCTAACGTCTCGCTTAGCTGTGTTGAAAGCTGAGGCGATTGCGAAACCACGTGGTCGACCACCCAAAAACAAAACATCGTTGAGTTCTTATAAGGGTACTAGTGGTGGCCCCAAACCTCCAACAGTTAATAGGCTCCGTGATATTGCTGGTTCGGGTGTCAAGTCGCCCTCAACACTAACAGAGTCAAGCTCTTCTGAACAAGAAGAGAGCAGCTCTGAAGAGGAATCAGAATATGAAGAGGACTCGGAAATCCCAGTGCTAGATATATCCACTGTAAGCATACCGAATCCACTCTTTCGTATCATTGTGCGGATGTATCTATATGATGCTTTGACAAGTCGTGTGTTTTCGAGAGATGGCTAACGCATCCAGGTTCGTGGACATGCACGTCCTGCTAACACTGCTGAAGCAACAAGATGGGACGCGATTGGTATTATCTGGAAAGATCCTAATTCTTCCCCAAGTGCCGATGTGATTAAAGAAGCTATACAAAAATATGGTGATTTCGTGAGCGCTCTTCGCGTCGAAATTAAAACAAATTCAGCAAAGGCTTCTGCGGCAGCTGAGCGTCCGGCTGAAGTGCAGCGGTTGAAGCAGGAGCGGCTAGTACTACTGGATTCGCTGTATCAAGCAATTGATGCTGCTAATGTTCATGGTTATGGTGCAATAGTAGAGAACCTTGGTGGTCACCATAAGCTTGTGAACGGTCTAACTACAACATTGATCGAATGCATTAAGGCAGACGACTTTGAGGGTAACCTTCCAAAAGCCGTTTTTAGTCTACTTTCAAAATTCCAGACAATGTCGGATGAGCTATTGAAGAAACTGAAATTTGATAGCATACAAAAGCGTTGGAGCAAGAAGGGTGACGGGGAGACTAAAAGGGACATTGTCAAGATTCTTGCTAGTACTACAGATGCTAAAGAGAGGGCCGTCAAGGTTTCAAAGAGTGCCGAGCAAACTGAGAAAGAGAAAAAGTTACGTGAGAAGGTTGACCAAGCAAAAGCTCGAAACCCAGAGCCAGCTAATTCTTCCGGCTCTGCGGCAACCAAGAGACCTCATGAAGGTGACAGTACCAATGGGAAAGCGAACAAGAAGTTTGCCTTTGATACCACCTCGACATTGAACCCTTCATCAAAGCCCATTCCGCTCAAGCGAAGTGGTGCAAATCTACTAGGCATTGCCTCGAAACCGATCGCCAAGTCAATCCCGAAGAAACGCGAGCCATCACCTCCCACCGAATCTAAATTAGGTGCGATTCTCGCAAGTATTGCTAAACCCCCTGAAGCGCCCAAAGCTCCTGTCGTACCTCCTCGTGCCCCTGAGACGGCAGAAGAAAAAGCTCGACGCGAGCGAAAAGAAAGCCGACGACACTTGCGAGTCAAATTTAAGGAAGGCTCTGAGCTTGAGCAGATCAGACTCTTCAAACATGAGCAGGCAGAGGATGAAGGCCGCCAGGACGGCATGCTTAGGGATGCACACGATGATCGTTTAGAGGGTATGATGCATAAACAACGTCACTCGGAGACTCTGGACGACGACGAAGAATATCAACCCAGTGAAGCCGATTTACCATATCCTGAACCGATTGGAATCGACTTCAGCAATAATGATAAAACAACACGATTCGGCCCTACCTACGTTACTCGTGGCGGTGACCTCCCTATCGCAACCCCAGAGCAACAGACACAACAGCGACGTGAGGGACTAGAGATAATGGTTTTCTACACTGATCCTGACGATATCCCGCCCTCTCCCAAGGAGCCTCATCAAACGGATCTACAGATGGATGGAGCAATGGATTATGAACCCGGGCATGAACTCAGACCATCGACAGAACCTTGGATGGTTCAGCGCCTGAATGAAATCCGCCAGTACGGCCCTGAACAAGCTTCTCAAATCGCATTGAGCCGCCAATCAGAGCAGCAACGGAAAGTCCGGAGCCTTCACTCGCAGCAAGCCATGGCCGTCGCCCATCCTCCTGCTGGCAGTGGTTCTTCGGTTCATCAAATAATCGGAGTTCCAACTCAACAGCCCACCCAAGCACAAACTCAACATGATCAGCAAGTTCTTAACCAGGTCTATGAGAATTTAAAACTCATCATCGAATCCGTGAAGGGTCTGCCATACCCTGCTGTCGAGCCACCACGATGGATGACCAACCCGCATAGGCAGGAATGGATCGATAACCTAGCTATCAATAGTGCCTCGAGGAAGGGGACCGAGCAAGCAGAAGCTGAACGGAACATTTCTCAGCTACATGCTGCTCAGTATCAACACCCTCCAATCCTTCCTCAATATCATCAACAACCGCAAGTTCTTACTTTGCCACCTAATGTGCAGCCCCCGGCGCCGTACATCCCTCAGCCTCTAGATACTCAGCAGGTACAGAGCTACCTGGCCGCCTTTCAGAATGGTCATAATAAAGCTGTCCAACCTCCGATGTATGACTACAACGCGTGGGCGCATAACAGTGTTCCAACTACTCAAGAGGAAGGCTTGAATTACGCAAACCAGGCCCAACAACAACGATTCGATTGGGGTAACGAGAATTCGAACATGAGCCGTGCCCACGAGCAGTCAACCGGCAAGACTAAGCGTGGCTACGACATGAAGATGGCAGATTCTCCCTTTGATGAAAATGGCGAGTACATCGGGAAGAAGAAGCCTTGCAGATTCTATCGCGAGGGAAAGTGTGTCAAGGGTGCAAAATGCACATACCTCCACGACTAGGTTTCACAAACATTTCATGACCATGTCTATACTGCCTCGATTCGGTCCGACGACTTTTCAGATGACTCTAAGTCTGTGCTTCGTTGACTCATCATACACATCCCCTGTATATGGCCTTCCATATTTGGCGTACAGTGTAAACGAGGGACGGAGACAATACCAAACCTGAATACCACCGCTTTACATCAACATTCACATCATTTTCTTTTCATACCTTATTCTAATACCCTTAGCATACTCGGCGTGGCGTGGCGTATCATGGACTGCATTGATGGGCGGCATAGCATACAAGGAGCCTTGTTCATTGTACAGTAGTATTTCATTAGGGAGGGACAAATGGAGGATATATCCGGAATGACTCTGAGCAGTGGTGTTCTCTCCTCTTTGGGATTCATTGGGAACTAAGTAGTGCACTCATTAGTGAGGGAAAGGAGTTGAGTTGGTAGCCGCTGGTTTGCTTTCGCTTAAGAAACCGCTATGCCAGTGGAATAGGCGCTAGCGAGAGCGCTAATATTGTACAGTAATTCGATGAATTGGACCGATGCATAGCGAGGACTTGGGAAGCAAGCAAGCAAACAACTATGCCAATGCATATATCTGACATCCTTTCCTCGATGCGACGTGACGTGTTCTAGTACACTTTGCTATGCATCATTTAAATTGCTTCCCATAGTGTTACCCTACTCAACAGCTTCGGATTTCTGGACATGTTCTGCTAGTTTGGCTTTGTTTTAGCTTTTCTTCCCGACTGTCGCCAACATTTGGCCATCAAGTCTCGACTAACCACCTAGGTACTGCCATTCTCACGTTTAGAAATGTCATCTAGAGATTTATATAGGAACCAAAGGAGTTAGCAAGCAAAATATACACATGTATTCATCGGATTTTATTAGCTCTTCTATGGCATCTATGTACTATTCGTCATAATATCTGACTGGCATTCCCCCACCTCCCCTTGTGGTCTTTTGGGCATTGAGAGCAGCTATTTTATCACGGCGATAGGCAGCCCTACAGCACAGTGGACCAATTAATACGTCCAGAGCATCTTCAAGCCCTTCTCTGATCCCTTCCTAGCCAGGAAACGCAGCCCCATCGCCCCTCGGATCACTTCCCGCTGAATAAACCACCCGGCCTTCCTCAGCATGACATCTAATCAACTGTCCTCTCCCAAACAGCCCCCTCCCATACCCTTTAACAACCTTGGTTTGATGCCCCATCCTCTTCAACTCCTCACAAACAGTTTCGCTAATTCCCTCTTCTAGGAACACGGTCCTTCCATTCCCATCACCTGGCATATGCTCTGCTCCGATCAAGAACCTCGGTGCGTCTAATGCCGCTTGCGGGTTATGTTTAAATGCCAACATATTAAGCAAGACCTGTACATGTCCTTGGGGCTGCATGAAGCCGCCCATAACACCATATACAGAATGCAGACTGCCATCATGAGTATTAGTTAGCATAGCGGGGATGATCGTATGATATGGCCTCTTCGAAGGCGCAAGCACATTCGGGTGATCGGGCGTGAGCCTGAATCCGCCGCCTCTGTTCTGCAGCACGAATCCGCAGCCCTTGGGAACGATACCGGATCCGAAGCCGTGGAAAACACTGTTGATGAAGGAGATACCGCTGCCTTCCTTGTCCGTCACGGCGAAGTAGACGGTATCGCTATTGTTATGTGCTGGGCTGCCGTGGTCATAGATCTTATCTGATGCTTGTGTGGCATCGAAGAGCGCGGCTCGTGACGAGAGGTAAGGTTTAGATACTAGGTGGGAGGAGGGAACGGAGGAGTGCGAAGGGTCGGAAACGAACCATGCGGCATCAGCGAAGGCTATACGGAGTGACTCGATGACTGCGTGGAGGTATGCGGCGGAATTGTGCTCGTCGGGAGTGAAATGAGGGATCTTGCCGGTCTCTTCGAGGGCTTCAAAGATCCCTAGTGCCATAAGGGCGACGATACCTTGGCCGTTAGGAGGATGTTCCCAGATTTCTACGCCGTGATTATCTTCATTGCTTCCTTGGTCTGAAACGCTATCGACGAAGTTCCCATGGGTTTTAGAGTACCCTTGGCCTTTGAACACATAGGAAATTGGTTCAACGGGCTCGCTTCTGGTCTCCAAGTGGCGCTGGAGGTCAGAGAGTTCGAGAAAACCACCCCGGTCTGAGGTCGCTTTAAGGATGGCTTCGGCGATGCGGCCAGTGTAGAAGCCTTTCTTCCCTTCCTTCGCTAAGGTCTTAAAGGTTTCGGCAAGTTGTGGATTTTTGAATATTTCGCCTGGTTTTGGACCTCTGTAGCCGTTTGGAGCTGAGGGGTCGGCTTTAAGGAGTTCGCCGAAGTTTGGAGAGGCGTTTCGGAGAATCGATTCGCCAGATCGCCACTAGAAATTTATGAATATATTGCTAAGGTCCGAGATGAGAGGGAAGAAGTACCATTTCAGACGAAATTTCCGAGACTGGGAATCCCCTCTCTGCTAGCTCAATAGCAGGAGTCAAAATTTGCTCTAAAGACAACTTCCCACTGCCAAATCGTTCAACTGTGTCAGCCCATCCAGCAGCTGCTCCAGGAACTGTAACTGCGTGAACACTATCCAATGGTAACTCCCCAGCGTCTCCATCTTTGATACCGAGATCTCTTCGTGTAGCTTCCAGAGTACATTTTGCTCCCGAACGGCCAGAGCCATTCGTAGCCGAAATCTTCTTTGTTTTGGCATCGTAGAAGAGACAGAACATGTCACCACCGATTCCAGTTGAGCTTGGTTCTGTAAGATTCAAACCAGCAGCTACAGACCCATCAGAAACGCACAGTTACTTTTCAATTTGACACATACCAACAGCTACAGCTGCGTCCTGCAAGATATCAGTAGAGTAAACTAAAAGTGGGATACATTTACTCACTGCGGCATTACCACCAAGATCCAAGATCTTGAGTCCACATCTTGCTGCTAGAGGTTGTGTACAGGCTATCATACCCTCTGTACTGTGAACTACACTTCTCCGACTTGGAAAAGTCTGAAATTGGGGTTCCACGGATGGATAAATAGAATTGAGATTTAGTGGCATGGCTGTTTATGGCGAGAGGTGAAGCTGCCGAGGGGATGAGTAATAAGGCAATTGAGAACAAATTCTGAGGCTTACTTACTCGGAACAACTCAATTTGACACGGGAATTTGGCCTACAAAATAATTCAAATGTGTAGGTAAGAAAGTAAGAATTGTACTTGAGGTAGTTACATATTTTGGCTTCGGCTATTATCAGGGGGTACAGCTGAAATGGCCGAGATGGCAGAATCTCACCGCTTCCGCTTCCGTACATTTTTATCAGGGCATCTTTAGGACATTCAACTCCCGGGGAAGTTCAGATCAAAACAACGAGTATGTTTGGAGCTACATGGATCTGTCGACGATGTTTAAACACAAATCTAAAACCTGGTAGACGGCGCTTGTTGCGCTTCTCCAGTACTGGTATGTACAATTGCCTCCGCTTCTTTTGCCATCAGCTAATATCGAGCTAGCAAGCAGCAATGCCTCATTTTCACCAGCTCTACTTGCACGAGCGCGCAATCTTGCCTCGGAGCACGCTCGATTGAGCGAGGAGAGTACAGAAACATTTGATGCTAAGATTGCGAAGAGGATTGGGGAATTAAAAAGTGTCGCGGAAGCTCTGAAGGAATGGGAGAATACTCAGCATAATCAAGAGGAGCTACACGCACTTCTCAACGATCCTACAACAGAGCCAGAGCTACGTGAGCTTGCTGCAGAGGATCTAACCAGCACAACGACAGAATTCGAAATATTATCAAAGAATCTGGCAACGTCTCTCACGCCGAAACATCCATTCGAGGATCTACCATGCCTGATAGAAATACGGCCCGGCGTTGGAGGAGGCGAGGCTGCTCTCTTTGCAGGAGACCTGCTACGGATGTACAGATCATACTGCTCAAGGAAAAACATGCGGGCATCACTTCTGAAATACGAGACCGCAGATGGAGACTCGGATGCCAGCGGGGAATCCCCCCTCGCTGAAGCAATACTCGAAATCGAGAGTCCAGGAGCATACGGGAAACTACGAAGCGAAGCAGGTGTTCATCGCGTGCAGCGTGTGCCTGCAACAGAGAGCAAAGGCCGGACCCATACAAGTGCTGTTGGTGTTTTGGTCCTCCCCAGCTTGCCGACTACGGGGGGTGAAGGCCAAGAGATCTGGGAGGCGGATTTGAATGATCCAACTAGTGATTACTATGTCAATTCTACCGATGTTAGGACGGATGTCATGAGGGCGAGAGGTGCAGGTGGTCAGCATGTTAATACGACTGATTCGGCGATTCGGTTGACCCACATACCGACGAATACGGTGGTCAGCATGCAGGATTCTCGATCGCAGCATAAGAACCGAGAGAAGGCGTGGCAGTTACTCAGATCCAAGCTGGCTCAGTCTAGACGAGAAGCAAGAGAGGAGGAGGTGATAAAGTTGAGAAGGGGTGTCATTGGCATTGCGAAGATGGGGAGGGGGGATAAAGTGAGGACCTATAATTGGGGCCAGCAGAGGGTGACGGATCATAGGAGTGGAATGAGTGTTCATAATCTGGACGATGTAATGGAAGGAGGCGATGAGCTGGACAAAATTATTGACAGCGTGAGGACATGGTTCGGGGAGAGGGATATTGAGGCTATGCTAGCAGAGGAGGAGGCAGCCAACACGACAAAATGAAGACAATTTCGCTCCGTTCCTAAACTTGTCTCTTCGTGAATGAGCTGAGCGAACGTAACTTTGCTTGACATTCTTAATATCTGTCTTATCTGAAAGTGTGCAGCCCATTTGATGTCACTTCAGGCTGTTGCGGGTAAATGAAGTCTCGCGCTTCATGAGTAGGGATGTTTCGAATAAGAAGCCAGATTTGCGACGTAGACCACTTCTGAATCAAGAAATTGATTCCTCATTGTTTTGCTTTTCCCACGTACATGCTGGATATCAGTAGTTCGGCATGTCACGATGTTGACTGAGGAGCTCTATACATCCGTCCCGCTTGACGGGAAAGACCCCTATCGGCATGCTTCCCGGAAATCCTCCTACTTAAGCGCAACTACCAAGACAGTGCTCTTCTTAAGCGTGGGAGCCATCCTATGCTTCGGATTTGGGTTTAGTATTGGGCAGAATTGGAGTGCGGGGAGGAAGATCAAAGACGTGATGGTTTGGTCTTCCAAGCCCCCGAAAGTTGGATTGCTGTCCCCTCAAGCATTGCTTCCCAAAAGCATGATTTATTCTTCAAGATTGTAATTTCTATGCTAATCTAGTTGACAGTTCCCATGAAACAGATGGTCTTCGATTTTCCTACCAAGTATGAGGATACCAGCCCCGAGGGGGACAAATTGTGGAGTAATATGATGCCAGGTACCGCGTCTACGATAGATGGGAGGGTGTATAAATACTGATCTAAACGATAGTCGGTGCTGGATTTATACGTGTACCGTATCCTAGGAGATTTGATATGCCACAGTCAAAGTCAATTCCAGGTGATGTTGAAGAAGCGGAGATATATTCGCTGTCCATTACCCATCAACTACATTGCTTGGTATGTAAAACTAATTTTCCCACTGCGTAAAGCTAACATGTGCATAGGCAGTCATCAGACATGTAATCATGAAGTATGAGAAGCACGATAAGTCAAGGTATGCGGGTGATGGACACGAGTACCATTGTATAGATTATAGTAAGTCATTATTCCAAGCGAGTAATGTGTTAAGTACTGATGCTTGAGCAGTAAGACAAGCGATTATTTGTGCCGGGGATACTACTCTCGACTATGCTGAGCTTGTGGTTGGCGAAGATGGTATGGGACGGAGACTTGGGTTTATGGGTACGAATTCTACACATCAATGTAGGGATTGGGATGCCATTCGGACGTGGGCTGTTGAGAATAGGTCGGGTAACAAGACTGGAATCTTGTAATATAGCATTGGTGAGAAATAATCGGCGATTAGATTCTATGCTGCAGACCATACAGGTCATTGACTTGAAGCTGGATGGCATATTTGGGTTAGGTCGATGGTCATATCATCATGGTAGCGGATGTAGCTTCATACTGATATGTACAGCTGATCGTATCGTGCAAGTGCTATTTTGCCGCCAGATGTCTTCGATGCGGGACACACAAGACCATTTGCTCCAGAAAATGTCGGTCATACATTTCTTCTCAATCATCATCGAGCCGCGACTAGGGCCTGTGCGGGTAGTGATAGTATTTTCCATAGATATGCCACCAACTTCCCAACTCTCGCCACTTTCAGCTCGGGTTCCGAAGTTCATAGAGGTGGCTAGCAGATCAGCATTCTTATTTTTCTGATGAGAACAAGGAAATGATAAGTATCATACTCGACTTGTACTCAATGCATCTCCCATGGTCAAAGTATCATGCTTGCAAACACTCTAGAGGCGGCATCCCGATGCTGTTCTGGAACGTTGGACTCAACAGGTAATAGTCAAGCCTTAAGACAAGACAAAGCTTATATTACCGTGGAAGCTTGTGTATGAGTGGTCGGGATATGGATGGGTCTAGACAGCATCTTTTCCGGATCTCGTAGCACTTGATTGGGCCACGATAGAGCCAAAGTTCCATATTCAGTTAAACTAATAAACATCACGAGGTCTCTAGTGATGGATTAAAGTCCAATAATTGCTCCGCATCTCTTCCTCTGCATTCTGCCGCATTTCATGTAGTTGTGGGTGGGTGGTGCATCCTTTCACCAGAAAAGAACAATATCAAGAAAGTACAATACTAAGGGGCTCGCTTAGCAGAACAATATTAAGCTTCCCCTTTCAACGCCACTAACTTCTTCTTTATATCTTCGAGAACGTCAAATAAATTTAGGGCATTTTGATACTGCTTTATTGATTCGAGTGGTTTTAGTGTAGTCTAGACTCGAGAACAAGGCAAAGATTAGGCTAGCTCATGCCACGAGAGTCTCAAGTTCCTAAAAGCCTAGGAAGTTCACTGCTGTGATTTGCTAGAACGTGAGATTCATTGTTGATCGGAATCGAAAACTCCTCTAGAGTGATATTTAACCTTGTATTCTCGCTAGGGAGGCGACCGAGGAACAGATCTCTGATCTATAAAGTGCCGCTGATCAGCCCTTAGAATCCTCTTTTCTATTCAGCGATAAACATCACAAACATACACACAAGCTACAAACACTCACAAAACTCACACAACTACAATATGACTCAACCAACAGTTAGCAAGCGCGGCGGTGGACAGTTCTGCGTTGTCCAGAGAGGCGGCGGACAATTCTGTGTCGTCCAGAGAGGCGGTGGACAATTCTGCGTCGTTCAACGCAGCTCCTAAGCAACCACTCAAACCAGCTTCCAGCATCTGCAGTGAGGGGCCGAGTCATGGCACTTGTCGTGATTGAACCTTGCTCAGAACGGACGGAAACAGATTCAACTTCCACTTCCACTTCATTTCGACTTAACTTCACTTCAACGATGGACAGGTTTATAAATACGAGGCAGACGAAAGGGACTTTGGTCTTCAGTTCGGGCTGTACTTTTTCTTCTTTGACACACCCACACTTTTCGGACTTGACTCTTGTGCACGAGAGGAGGGGATGAGAAGTTTTTTGCTTTAATAATTTAACAGAAAGACACAAATCAAACATTCAAGTTGTCTTCAACAACATATAACGGGTTCATTCTGAGCACTTAAATTGACATTTGACATTCGTGATTTAGCTCAGCGAAGATAGAGTGAGCTAACAATAACATATAGAGAAATAGAATTGTCTGACAGCGAGTAGTTAAGGGAAGGCCTTGAATCTGTTGAAGTGAAGTAAATCATCCTACTAACTAAGACCACTTGAAGGTAGACTTTCCGTAAATTCAAAACTTGGTGAGGAGGAATCTGCCAGTATATTGCCTATTCTATTCTAACCTCACATTTGGAAACTGCCTTATAAAGACCTGAGGTATTGACATCGCTTTGGTATCAGTATGGCAATTGGAATCATCATCTTACTTTTGACTGGGCTTGGCAAGAGGCTAAAGCAAAGGACCAGGTCTCTGACGGAACTGCTATCTAGTCGTGTTCCTGATGATATTTTCTGGCCAGGCCGAACCGATGGAGGTGGGAGAAAACGGCAACTCTGAAGCGAGTAGATAGAGGCTTGATAAGTACATATATATACGCCTGTTGAAGTTGTCATAAGCAAGACGACCAGAGAAAGACAAGTCAAAAAAGAAGATATACGAAGACTTCGAGTAATTTTTAACGATAATTATTATGTATGAGGATCATGACGTTCGAAGGACAAATGTAAATAATTCTGTGGCCCATTTATCTTGCGAGATGTATATATCAGGAGATTAATTATGGACCTACTGCTCGAGTAGCGGCCAAGAGAAAGGAGGAAGTTGCTCAGACCAGTTTACGAATGTTTTGGGCCTAGCGTCACAACCTGATGACCACAACCCCCAGCTTTAGCGAATCAACGGCCGTTCTGCCGGACTCGGTTTGGGACGCGGAATCTTTTTGTAGAGCAGCAGATGCGGACGCAAGTCGCAGAAGCAGAGCTGTTTGCTTCCTATCCTCGTCCGGAGTCTGTCCATCTCCCACCTGCCATCCGCCATCATCGACCACTTCTTGTCATTTCTTTCTTGTGTATCTGTAACTACTCCTAATAATCTATTTTCTTCCACATGGCCGCCCCTGGCCCAATTCCTGCTGGGAGAATCGTCCCAGTCCCAGATTTCACGCCATCAACGCCTCCATCATCAGTGTGGGATAGGATATCGACATGGGCCGCTGAGAACAAGGCAGTTGTTTACACGATAGCTGGAGTAGCAATCGTTGTCTCTGGAGCCGGTGTAGCATATTATTTGACCGATTCGGTATGCTGCACCAATGCGCGCCTATTTTTGATAATGACATAGCTGACCTTGAGCCTTTATAGAAACCCAACACTGACGGTCGGGATTCACCTAAGAAACCGAAGAAGGAGAAACGAAGGAAGAAGGAAGAAGAGAAGAAAGCCACCGATCTAGAGAAGGGCACAGCAGAGGCCAAACCAAAGGCGGCAACGGTTGAGCCGTCTGTCGAAGAGCTCCCCGAGGTAGACGAAACGAGCGTCGGAACGCTGTCCGAACAAGAAAGGAAAGACTATGCCGCGAAATTGAAAGCTGCCGGGAATACCGCGTATGGATCGAAAGAATACACCAAGGCCATTGACTTGTACGGCAAGGCAATTATCTGCAAGCCTGATCCTATCTTCTACTCCAATCGTGCTGCGTGCTACAATGCTCTTGGTCAATGGGAGAAGGTCATTGAAGATACTACCGCTGCTATCAACCTTGACAACGAATACGTAAAGGCCTTGAACAGACGAGCAAATGCATATGAGCACCTGGAGAAGTTTAGCGAAGCTCTCCTAGACTTTACCGCTAGCTGCATCATCGACGGCTTCCGAAATGAAGCCAGCGCACAAGCTGTTGAGCGTCTGCTTAAGAAGGTGGCAGAGGCCAAGGGTAAAGCCATTTTGGCTGGCAAGGAAAAGCGATTGCCGAGTCCAACTTTCGTCACAAACTACCTCCAAAGCTTCCGAGCTCGCCCTCCCCCTGCCGGGTTAGAATTGGATGCCGAAATCGAGGAAGGGACTGGACAGGCACAATTGCAAATAGGTCTCCGCGCAATGGAAAAGAAGACCGGCGAGGGCTATGAGGAGGCAGCAGCTGCTTTTGATAAAGCGTTGGATCTCGATGATCTCGGAAATCACGAGGCTTTTGCATACAACATGCGTGGAACTTTCAGATATCTTCGTGGGGAGAACCGCGAGGCATTGAGTGATCTAACGAAGAGCGTTGACTTGCAACCTGCACTGACTCAGAGTTTCATCAAACGCGCCAGCATGCACTTGGAACTGGGTATGTGGAATGACCCGCACGATTTGGGCTCTACTAACAAGACACAGGGGAGAAGGATGCTGCGGCAGAGGACTTTGAGAAAGCGATGGAGCAAAACAACGATGACCCTGATATCTATTACCACCGTGCCCAGCTGCACTTCATCCTCGGCGAATTTGCAGAGGCTGCCAAAGATTATCAAAAGTCCATCGATCTCGACAGGGACTTCATATTTTCCCACATTCAACTCGGTGTTACTCAATACAAGATGGGTTCTATCGCCTCGTCGATGGCCACATTCCGCCGGTGCATCAAGAACTTCGACAAGGTTCCGGATGTATATAACTACTACGGAGAACTGCTGCTCGATCAGCAAAAGTACCAAGAAGCTATTGAGAAGTTTGATACCGCAGTGGAAATGGAGAAGCAAACTAAGCCACTGGGCATGAATGTCTTGCCACTCATCAACAAAGCCCTTGCACTTTTCCAATGGAAGCAAGACTTTGCGGAGGCGGAGAAGCTTTGCCAGAAAGCTCTCATTAGTAAGTGTTTTTGCCGTTACAAAAGAACCAACGCTAACATCGCTGCAGTCGATCCCGAATGTGACATCGCCGTTGCAACCATGGCGCAGCTCCTGCTCCAACAAGGAAAGGTCACAGAGGCGTTGAAGTATTTTGAGCGAGCCGCCGAACTCTCGCGGACCGAGGGCGAGATTGTGAATGCCCTGTCATACGCTGAAGCCACGCGGACGCAACTTGAAGTGCAAGAAAAGTACCCACAGCTTGCTAACAAGCTGCAAGGGATGGGTGGTGGAATGCCAGCTGGTGTGCGCTAAGCTACCACAGCTGTGTGATGTTTTGTGAAGGCTGGAGTGTGAAGTGTAGATGGGATCTAACGAAGGTCCTTGGGTATCCATAGCACGAGTAGGTAGGATGGCGGCTGGGGTTGACAGCTTGCAACCGTTTACATTTGTAACTAATACTCCACTCGCAGAAGAGTGTGTACAGTAAAGACGAAATGATGCACTTTTTCAGCATGCTTTAAACATCTAGGCTGAACTCCTGATGGCCATGCCTCAGGAGTTCCTCATTCTGGAAATCTGCCCAAGGCCCAAGTGGTCCCTTTGTGGCTGCTACGAAATCCAAGCCTCGGTCATCAGTGACCAGCCGGCAGGAGATCAAGGTGATTTCTCTGATGTCAAACAAATATCTTCATTGGCTATCAGCTAGAAATCCAAGATTTTGGCCATAACCGCATCAACTGTGCCTTCTCGCACGATCAAAGCCACACTTGCTCCCTCCTCCATATCTATCATTTCCCATTCGCAATTCCAGATCCTATACCCGCCGCAAGCCAGCAGCAGCAGCAGCGGCAGGAGAGATCTTCACACTCCTACATATCATTAGCGCCAACAGACGGAATACATTCGATCCAGTAGCGATTTCCTTTTATATTTTCCCAATAACTGAATTTACTTACTCTGCTATTATCTTCCAATTAATAATAGCCTCCGCGGGATTTTTTCCTGTTCGAATGGCTGGCTATTCAACTCAAGTCTTTTTTTTTGGCCGGAAGTGGGTGGGTATGTAGTAGTGAGGTGAGGTGCGGTGATTAGTTCACTCATTCTCTGTCATCGATGTATACCAATAAATACAGTACGTTGCGCGGAAATGTATCTTGTGTGGTTATTTGGTTGAGATATTTTGCTTTCCTGCTTGTAGATAGCACTACTGGTGCATCCATCCAACCCACGTTGACAAATTTATTGTTTACCTCTCAAAGTAGTATGTATGCACAAGAAAAAGTAAAAAAAAAGTCAAGCATCTCACTCAAGACGCAGTCACGTCGACACTACTTACCTATAGTATGTAATACTAGCTCACCGCGCCACTTCTTCTTCTTCCACACCAAGGAATACTCAAGCCTCAAAATCCTCATTCTTGTAAGCTCCAGTAAGCCAAGCAACTTAATGAAGGAATAACAGGAAAGAAGGAACAATAAAAAAAAGCCAACGCACACGGCGCCTATAGGATATGCTTCGCGCTTGGCCGCGTCTCTGGCTGGCCTGGGAATTGTACAGTAGTTGCGTTGTTGATCTTCGATCATTGATTGGTCTTCCTTCCCTCGGAATGAATCGAGGCTATCAAGCGCTGTCCAATGAAAATAAGCATGCATGCACTAGTTATACTGTACTCTGTATGATATATAGCCTTTTCCGACAAGCGATGGATTACCGTAAACTGCTAACTAAGATCGAGATCTTGCTTGTTGTAGCCGCTGCTGACACTTTTTTCAATATGTATATATCTTCCTTCCTCGTCTTCCTAATATAAATAATCCGTTGAAATATCGAAACTAGATATCGCGTTAGATGAGTAATGATAACAAGAATAATAGTATGATACATATATACATACATACATACAGTACTTTTTCTGTTGTGTAGTGTAACACCACGGCGAACGCATCCTGCAAGTTTTCGGGGTACACGGCAGCGAGCCGTCCCAGGCGTCTGCAGGAAATGTAATGAGGGGTGGAAGGGGGAGGGAGAGGGGAAGTTGAAGAGAGAGCACTAGAATATAATAATAATTATTGCTATTACAGTATTATGATTATTAAGCTACGAAAATAGAAAATTGGAGTATAGAGTGGTAGTACCAAGAATCTCTATTACTGTATCTATCTAAAAAAGCTATATCGGGAACAATTAGCTCTTATTTTTCATTTCCACTCTTCCTTCCTGAGCCTTAGGTAGTGAGTGGTACAGTATAGTAACCGAGGGAGAAGCTACATAATATTGACTAATTATTTATCGTTGCTTCGTACTGTAAGCGCATGCAACATTGAAGACAGGACATGGGAGGGGGGAAGGGATGGATGAGAAAGCCCGAGCCAGCCAGGTCTGGCCCTGAATGTACGGAAGTAAAGTACTGTACTGTACTGTAAGCGATTGTTGTGGTGTGTGGATACAGCGTGGATACTGTACAGTAATTATTTGGCTTTGAGGGGTCAAGGAGTTAAACGTTGAGTGAGATGTTTGAGGTGCATATGTCTACGAAGTATCAAGGGAAGGTTAACGTGGTGTCGGGTTCGAAGGAATGATGTTGGTGAGAGGCACAGTTACATGTACTACTGACCAGTAGCTAGAATCAATCAAATCCCAGATGGGTACTGTAAGTATGTAAGCCCTTCGCTTGGTCCCCTCATGATCTGATCTGATCTGAGGTGTGATGTTGATACGACTCCCTTCTCAGCAACGCCCTTTTGAGGCTTGCAGATTGCAAATACATGTACTGTACTGTAATGCAAGCCAAAGTCTCTGAGACGTGAGATTAATATTGACTTTGAGCGCTCGGTAGTTCTACATGTACATGTTGTATCAAAGCAACTGCCTTTGTGTTAAGCTTTTGAAGTTTTAAATTTGACGGAAGGCTTGTGGTACCGCGGCCCACGACTCTCTTCTGTGAGCTGTACCTGTAAAGTAAGTAAGTGGTTACAGGGCGGTTAGTTTTATTGAGTGCATGAAAAATTGTAAATAAGAATTAAAGGATATATATGGCTTTGACGAGCTCGAGGACGACGGAACAGAGAAGAAGAAGAGAACGAAAAAGGAAAAAGAAATCAAAGGGTGTAATTGTGGAAATGGTACTCTGTACGTAAATGATAGGAGGCGGAGTTGGTACGAAGTAGAAGGGCTTGTGGACAAGGACTGAAGACAGATGGATGCAGGAGGAGGCGTTCGTCTGATGTTACGATGAGCAGGTCAAAGCCCGCCATGACTATGTGATTTTCGTACAATACATTACTGTACCTCGAATCTCATCCGAATCCTTCGCCTGTCGCCCACAGACCACAAGTACAGTAATACTGTATCATACAGTATCCGAGCCCACGACTCCACAATTCCTCACGAGGAGAAGTAGTATATTCCCAAGCCTCGTCTCATACATACATACATACATACATAATCGATATCGATATCGATAAACGAAATACTGGAGGATTCGCGCGAGCGTTATTGTGCTAGGACGGACATAGTCAATAATCCCGCTCATCAAAAATAATGTCTGATCCCCAATTGCAAGCCTCTGAAACAAGAAACGAGAAACAAGAAACACCCGTTGATCTCCAACTCCATGTTTCGATATTGTCCGGGTTACAGTACTTGCCCCTTGGGTATTGCATGTACATGTATTTATTGATGGGAAGGGAGGAAGCGAAGGGAATTAATGAGCAGGAGTCAAAAGAAGAAGAAGAATCAAGCTCTCCCCCAGGGTCGAATTTCCCCAGCTGGGTTTACCATGGACATGTTCTGCGTCAATCCCGGGAGGTGCATTTATTTTCGGCTTTTTCAATGTTCGGCCAGAGTCATGGCGGCCTTTGGCGCTTACAGTACAGCACTGTAATTGTCTCTTTGATGAAGGCTGCAGTGAGTGGTAATGGAGAAGGCCTCGTACAGAGTAGCCGATATGTAATGGCGGAGTTAGGCATTCTGCTATGAGAGGAATTGGATCCGGAGATGGGAGCTTGATAGAGGATGGATGATTTATTGGGTAGGTAGGCTTAATTACTGTATAATTGGATGCGGCACAGTTTAGCTATCATTTGCTTGAGTGCCGATACATCCCCTCGAGGCCATAAACTACACGAAACAGGAGTATTGTACAATAATACAATACAATAATGTAATACAAGCCATGTGACAATATTTCCTATATAAAGTTTAGTTCGAGTTCACAGACCACCAAACAGAAACACTAACCGCAAGCTAAATAATACTCTGTAATAAAAATCCACGGCACAGCTGCTGCGACCAAGCATCTTTTAGCGCAACGAAGCTTCTTCCCGTCCTTGTCCGTCCTGTCCAGCCTGTCCAGGGGAGCCTGCGGGAGGGCAATTTTAGTACAGAAGTATACAGAAGAGGGCACGGGAACAGGGGACTAGCGGGCTTAGGTGCAGGTGGTTAAGAGTGGGCATGTACGAAGTACATGTACATTTCATGTAAGCGCAAGGATACAGGATGGAAAGGAAGGGGAGGGAAGGGGTCACAGATACAGTTTGTACGATAAATCTACTTTACCTACATACATCATGCAAGACCGAGCCTCTCTCTGCCAAAGGGGAAATGATAAGTATAAGACTCTCTCTCTCTCTCTCTCTCTCTCCCACTCTTTTTGTCTGTCAGTCATTAAAGCGAATTTCTATTCACCATTCATCCACGTCTTCTATTTTCTCTTTTCAGGTCTTCTCTCCATTTCATCTGATCTCATCTCATCTTGACGTCAACTCATTCCTCACTTTTGTGCCATTCGAATCTCATTTTACATCATCGTCGAAGAAGAAGAAGAAGAAGAAGAAGAAGCAATTACCTTTACCTACCTGGGAGGATCTTGATCAACTGGTTGATTCACCATCCATAAGACTTCATCTTTCATCTTATTTCAGCCTTTCCGGACACACAGACAAGAACAACTTCCACTTCTCTCTTCCTGTTGTTAGCAACTTTCTTCTACAATCACAAAAGGAAAACCGAACTTTCCTCAGGTTTATAGCTCAGCACGAAAAACGTCTTACATACGATACGGCCTTCCCACTTAACGAAATCAACACACCAGCAGCATCTGCAATTCAGTTTCTTAAGATGCCTTCCTTACGCTCCATCTGCGCAGGTCTTCTCTTGACACCGCTTCTTCAACTTTCCAGCGCAATTCCAATTGGACCAGGAGCCGCTTGCGATGCTCCCAGCGGTATTACACCAACTCTCCCCACTGCCAGTGAGTATCTCCCTTCGATCCAAACCTCACTCTCCAAATCCCGCACCAACTAACAACTCTCTCTCTTTCTCTCTCTCAGCCACTCCTCTTCCAGTAACACCCCTCGCCTTGCAATACGTCTTAATCGGCAGAGGCACCCAAAACTACACCTGCTCCGCTCCATCCGCCGTCCCCGTAGCCATCGGCGCAGTCGCAACCCTCTTCGACGCGACCTCCCTCGCCTACATGTCCACCCAAATACTAAACACCATCCCTCCCCTCGCAGTCAACATCCCGCTGGCCCAAACCTCCGCACAACTATCGCTCGCAGCGCAGATCTTGAAGCCCATCGGACACCACTTCTTCGACGCCGCCGGCACCCCAGTCTTCGATTTGTCCGCCGTCCAGAAGATCCTCTACGCCGCCAAGGTCGCTTCTGCCCCGGCCCCTACGACCGCAAGTCTCGGTGCTGGGGGAAAGGGGGTTGGCGCGGTGGACTGGTTGTATTTGACTGCCAAGGCCAATTACTCCGCGAGTGTTGGGTTGGGTGCTGTGTACAGAGTGGTGACGGCTGGTGGCAAGACGGTTTGCGATACGGCCGGTTCGAAGATCGTTGATTATGCTGCCGAGTACTGGTTTTATGCCTAATGGCTGCCTGCCTGCTCCGAGTTGTGAGATGGGATTGATGGATGGATAGTGGAGGGGGAGGAGAAGGAAGAGATGCATGCGCCAATGTCCTGGACTTTTCTGCGGATATGATAACGCCTATTCAGGCATCATTGATAAATGCCAGAGTCAACGACACATGGTATACAACTCAAAAAAAAAGAATTTCTTTGCTCACTTGAGCAGTTGGTTGATGGGGGAAGAAAAATATGGCGGAGAAGAAACTAAACAGATGGGTGTTTTCATGTATATATACTTCAAGCCCTGCTGGCTTATATTTCTCCAGCTTGTGCATTTAATTCAAGAGAGAGACCTATCTTGGTTTCGTCTCGCATCGCAACGTTTTTTCAATAGAAAAGACCTTGCAAAAAGAAAAACAACTTCGGAATGATCATATCAAGGCTTTTTGTTTGCAATTGTGGGTGTGAAAAATGTGAAACTCGCGCTACTACGGGAGGTGGACTCGGTGGTGGCTTGCAAATATGTACTAGGTAGTTTAGTATCATCATTATTCAGTATCGGTATTTTTAGTGTACGAAGTAAATGGTCATTACCTAGCCTAGCTTACAGCAGCTAGAATGCGAGGACCCCTTTTTAGGTACATAAGGTCCCGTCCCTCCAGGAACCGAGCACGGTACTGTGGTAGTGTACTATATCGAAAGGGGCGGCATCACTTAATGATGTAGCAAGAAGGAGAGAAAATTCTTCCACAAGCATGAAAAGGGTTGAAAAAGGGAACATCTGGAGAAAATCGTCAAGTTCATTAATGAGATTGTTTTTTGCTCTCGCCTGCTTCCTCCTGCCTGCCTCCCTCCCCTGCCTTTCTAGATCATCTTCATCAGACTCCCCAACTTAGATCCCAATCTTATCTGTGTCTTATCATATCCAGCATCAAAGTAGCCCAATTATGCACGCATAGCATCCAACCCGCCCTGCAGGTCTTGCTCCAGACCCGTAGCATTCTGGCCATACTCCTGAGGTCTTGGGTCTTCATTGCTCCATCCACCACCGCCTTGAGGAATTGGCACTGCAGGACCTTGGCTGGCACCGACTTGACCAGGCTGAATGCGAACATGCTGTCTAAATCTCGCGACTTCATCCAGGATCATTTTGCGCATCTCGCCAACGTCTTCCACAACCTCGAAGTCGAAATTGAAAGTGGTTGGGCAGCCAGGTTCGTCAGAGGCATCGTGCCAGATGTGAAGGTATGGGTGCTCGAGGGCCTCCTCGACAGAAATTCGAGAGGAGGGGTCAAAGGCTAGCATGTGGTCGAGAAGGTTCAGCGCATCAGGGTTGGCATTGGGAAATAGAGTAGGGAAGGGTCGCTTGGCCATGTGCGGAAGGTTGCGAACGTATTCTTGAGCTCGAGGAGATCCAATGCGGCAAAGAGTCTCTTCGTTGGGAGTACCGAGGATGTGGAGGATCTGATTGAGTTGATCTACATAATCTCTACCCTTGAAGAACGGGCGTCCGCCGAGCAATTCTGCAAGAATGCATCCGACAGACCAAACATCGACTGATGCTATTAGATTGTATCTCTCCAATGGTAACAGGATTACTTACTGGCTTTTGTGTAGCTCTGGAAACTCAACATGATTTCTGGAGCACGGTACCATCTTGTCGCAACATATTCGGTCATGTATCCAGCATTCTCCTCCGGGTCAACTGAGAAACCTCTAGCTAAACCGAAATCACAGATCTTCAGCTCGCAGTCTGCATTAACCAACAAGTTGCCGGGCTTCAAGTCGCGATGAAGGACATTCGCGGAGTGGATATATTTGAGACCGCAAAGGATTTGGTAGATGAAGGATTGGAAATGCGCATCGGTGAGAGGCTGTCCAGATCGGATAATGGCTGCGAGATCACACTCCATGAGTTCTGTCGCGAATTAGGTTCGATCCTGGCATCAGATTTAAGAATGCTTGATATTACATACCCTCATAGAGATATGTCTCGTTGAAGTTGTCCGGTCGAGGAATATCCATATCATAGAGACATGTAATCTACTTGAATCAGCGCAAGTCGAACCTTCACTATTAGTGTGTTGACGTACATTTCGATGACCTCTAAAGTGCTGCAATAGCTTGATCTCGCGCAGCGCACGCTTCGCCAGGATCTTCTTGGAGAAGACATTGGTCACCTTCTTGATTGCTACGCCTTCTTGAGTTTGGGAGTTTGTCGCAGCACTAGAGATCAGAGGAGTCAATAAGGTTCAGCAACAGGGCCACCGGGAAAGCATACCAAACAATACCATAAGCACCCTGGCCCAACTCCTTGGTTACAGTGTATCTCTCATCGACAATGAAGTCCTGGTTAAAGACCTTGAAGACCTTTCTGCCCTGTAGATCTGCCATAATGTCGATATGTGTCGGGTGTTATCGCGATTGCTGATTCTCCGAAACGACGCGTTGACTCGAAAGATGGATATAAGCAGTACCACAGCCCTTATCTGTGAACTCTTCGCATGTAGTAGGATGTTCACTTGCAGCCGGCGCACACGACAATAGGCTGGGTAATGGAGGTGCAGATGTTTGCACGAGTTTGGCGGAGAGAACAAAGGCTCGAAAACAGCGCAGACAAAGAGTTGGCGACAGGGAAGCTTCTATGACGGAATGTACATATACGAAGGGTAGTGAAAAGGGCCAAGAGATGTGATGGAATGATGATCTCTGGGAAGTATTCACAGAGAACAAAAGGATGTTGGGGGGAGATGGATGTAAAGGTGAGAAGAGTAAGCCCTTACGGTAAATGTGACTTTCTCACTACAGATCGGCTTAAGGAGGGGGAGGGGAATATATGGGAGGTACGAAGTATGGTGGGGTTGCGCGGCGGCTAGGCGACTCCAATGACGGCCTAGCGGGATTCACAAGGCTGAGCTGAGCGTAAGCGTAAGGGGAAGGGGAAGGGAGGGAGGATCCGTCCCCATTCTCCCAGTCTCCATAAGTAACAACCAACACTCCATATTTCATCATTAGCCACGGCATCAAGCGTTTCATCCTTCTATAATTCCCTGGTTAATGACAGCATTTTGATCGCAACAGTTTCCATTAGAGCCTCCATTACTGTATATAATGGGTACCTGCAATTTAATTTGTGGTTGCCCAGGCCCCGCGCTATCCTCGTCACAGCGCTTAACAACATTGCAAAAGCGTGATGATGATATGATATGATGTTAATGGGTACGCCAATGGTCCGCATTACAGTCTCGGCCTTCATCACTGCTGGTCTTAGCCTGGGCAAAAGCAAGAAGGTGAAGTCATTGGTCAATGGTCAATTCTTCGATTTTCTTCCTAGGGAAATCTCCCAACTTGCATGATAGTATTCGTATAGCAATGTCGTCAGCCTCCATACACCGGCCGAAGAAATACGCATATAATCCATGCAGAAACAAGTGCTCCCTCTCCCAATATCCCGTGTCCCATGTTCCATTTCCTTGAAAGAATGTTTCTCTAACAAAATCAGATATCGGTGTGCTTTCTACTAGTTCACTCTCGCAACTCGGTCCATCCTTGGTCTCCGTGATACCTTGAAGCCAGGCCTCTCATATGTACTCCTCTACTCTTTAGTAGCTCTTCGTTCAAAGGATACCCGCCCTGGATGCTATTCTCGACACTTCCAATCGAGTTCATCCAACCCGAAGATGCCACATCGTGGGAAGGAGAATTCATTAGATAAGCATCAACCGAGTATCTGAGTTCTTCGCATTTATGCTGTGGAGAATCATTTGAATACTCAGAAGCGCTACCATCCGCAATTTCGACGAAGGATCTCGATGGAAGCTCTGAGCCCTCAGTATTCCACAATGGAAAGGCACTGAGCTGCTTGCTGAAAGCCGTAGGGATTGTTGACCCTGTCGGCTTCTTGATTGGTGTTGAACCAGCGCGCCCTGAGAACGCTTAGTATTCAGTGTCTGCAATCATGAGGTTTCAACTTACAGTCACCTTCTCTCTTCCACTTGATCTGCAGAGCCAACTCTGCCTCATCCATCACCTCAAAGCCGCCTCCCATCATGTCCAGGCCCGCGACCCTCAGCATCTCCTTGACCATATCTTCATTCCAGACCCGCGCTAGCTTCCAAGGCTCAGACTCCCATTTCTCCAAATTATCATATAGCTCCTCGAGATACTTTTCCATCCAGTCCGTCATCTCCTTCTCTACAGTCACTTCTGATGCAGCTGCGTGTCCGGACAGTTCAACCATGAGAACGGGCTTAGTCCTGAGAAGAAGGTTGGCGATGATGCTGTACGGGACTGGAGGTTGACATCGTAGTCGGAATAAGCAAGTGAGAACCTGTATGTCCTTCTTCCAGGAGTTGGGGCTGCGGTGGACTTGGTATTCTCTCGCCATGCTCCGGGGTATGAATATTGTGAGCCGCTGGGGGAATTTCATCGGTGACATGATAGAGGTATATATTGGGGACCTTTGATAGTGAGTTCGATGATCTGTCAAATGCTGTGAATGGGAGGTGAGGGAGATGTCCGTGAATCATCGTCGAGGTAGTCATGTGCGAGAGCGCGTATGACTGGTATTCGCAGATTCACTACTTCGGCTTTCCGAAGAATTTCATGAGTTGTCAACAAACTCTTTCTCTCCAAACCGTAGGTTTCCCGTGAGTCCTAGTACTCCCTTGTACTGCAGTCTAACTTCCTACCTCGATATACATAGTCGATTGTTCTCGGACATACTACTGGTACACGTGAAGTTTCGTTTACAACACCTCGGTGTCACCTTTAGGACCTCTTGAACAACCTGTGGATGATAGCTGGGCACTAGAGAGAGCGTTCTAGAGCGACAAAATGAATGGAGAAGTAATTGCTATAACAGCTAAAGCTTCTCATCAGCTATCCTCTACATTCTTCCCGGGTATTCGTTCTCTATAGTCAATATCTTCAACATATGACATTCATCATGAAGCCCCGCCCGCCGCCTTCGCGGCCGCTTGTGCAGCCTTCTTTTCAGCAATCAACTTCTCCTTTGCTAATTTCTTCTCCTGATTCTTCGTCAACTTTACCGAGCCATCCGGCGCTCCCTCTACATTAGTTGGCGCCTCGCTACCCTCCTTAGCCACCACAATTGGATTTGTATTTCCTTTCCACTCCAACTTCTTTAAGCTGAAGAAGTCGGCCACAACCTCATCCGTTACTGCCGCTCTCCGCTCCTGGAATCCCTTCGTATAGGATTGCAGCTCTTTGATACACCTTGCTTTCAGTTCTCCAGTTAAGAGCTTTCCACCGGTATAGTCGTTTCTGATCTGCTCAAGCTCCTCGTCGTCCTCGAGGAAGAAGGTCAGGTATTGGAACGCGACATCCTTGTCCGCATCTCCACCCTTCTCTCTCTGCTCCGCCTCGGTGTCCTGGCCTCCGCTGAATGCAAATCTATTGATCTTGTTCTTGATCTTATTAGGTTCGTCCGCCATGAAGATTGCAGACGAGTCTACAGAAGCGCTCATTTTGGACCCTGGACCTTGAAGGGCGTCGAGAAAACGTGAGTGGATCAGAGCTGGTTTGGCGAAGTGTAGTCGGGCTGCTACATCTCGGGTCATGCGAAAGTAAGGATCTTGATCAATGGCGCAGGGTATCATGGAAGGTATTTGAGAGGTTATGGATTCGTTGGTGCCAAAGATATGAGGGAAAGAGGATGCGAAGGATGTTGCACCTTGGATAGCTCCGAAATGGATTTTGCCTATGTTGGAGCTAAAAAAGTTAAGTAGGAGCGCTATGTGGATGGCACTGGAACGTTTACCTTCCGTCAAAACCAAAGACTGCTCTAGCAACGTTGAGAGTAACGTGTTTTGCAATCCGTGTCACATTTCGGTAGAAAGCTCCACCCATATAATCGTAGTCGCTGAACATGAAGGTTTTCTTGGGATCAAAACCCACAGCAATAATGTCTTTTGCATTTCCGACAGTGTATCTTTGCACTTCTTCGATTGTTCGCTTCTCGGAGAAGAGGTACTTCTCGTCGTCGGTCATCATGATAATGAGGGGCACGTCAAAGACATCTTGTAGCCACCTGGGAGTCGTTAGCCAAAGTTCGAGAATTGGTCTGTTGAAGAATAGAGGACTCGCAGAGCCAAGTTCCTAGTATCGTGACTTACTTCGTAAACTCGAAAGGAACGGTATGTCCAATGTGCATGCTATCACTACTTGGTCCACGCCCTGTGTACAAGAAGAATGGCTCTCCCTTCTCATGGCGATCCAGAATCAGATTCAAGTCCCGATGGCTGAACACAATTCCTCTCCGCATAAATCGATGCGGTCGATGTCCCGTTACTTTCTCGAATCTAGCCAAATCCTCCTCCAGAATCTTTTTCGTACCGAACTCATCAATCAAGGTCAAGTAGTTGATGGCCTTCGCAATGCCATCTGCGCCAACCTCTCCTGCTACGTTCCAAGGATCGACAGTCTGTTTGGTAGCTGGCGCATCTGCAGCCAACGCTGCCGGAACAGTGGATTCAGGGTCGGCCATAGTGAGAAAGATATTGTCTTGTTGATGGAAGTTGTGAGTCAAGAGGCTGAGAGTGCAGATGGTGGGATGAATTGGCAGAATTATTTAGACGAGGGGTAATCCGCGCTCGGTGAATGGACTGATGTGTTTACATTGAAAGCCCTCCACGCCAACCATTATCGTTGTGAAAGAGTCCTCAGAAAAGACGAGAATGGCTGGCTTAACATCTAGAAATCATATACAATCTTCAAAATATCACAATTGTGCTGTCTTGTGCCACGCCCCTTTAATCCGCCACTCTACCCCAGGTTCTGACCCAGAACAGGTCTAGCGCTGAAGCTTAGAACAAGGGTCAACCGCAGGCGAGCAAATCCTCTGTCGAGAACTCTCGAAACCACATCATCTTATCACGCACCACTTCTTCTTTCCCCTCTCCCCGACTCTTTGGCAGCCCCCCTCAAATATACAACAAAGATCAAATGCCTAACCCTCACGTACAAAACTCATAATGGTCAAATTTTACGAATCAGCCTTTGCATACGACTACTCCTTTCCTGCTGTGACCCTCGCCTACTTTCTACGATACCCGAACCCTTACAGTACGCATGTGCTCTCTACCGATGTCATCTCGAGAACGATTGATGCCGCAGGCCGCTTGCACACTCTTCGCTTGCATCGGAAATCATCGAAGCTGCCCTCTGCGGTGTTGAAGCTGCTCCCGCAATCAGTCCTGGGTAATGTCAGTGGCGGGCGTTCAGAGAGCTACATCTTGGAGACGAGCACGATCGATGTGAAAGAGGGATGGATGAGAACCGAGAGCAAGAATCTTGATTGGACGGGTATACTCAGTGTCATCGAGAAGCAGGAGTACAGACGGCATGTACCACTTGATGAAGGCGAGGATTTCAGCGTTGGGGCTGGGACCACGGGCGTGATTACTACGGTCATGTTCCGCAGTCGGTTGGGCGATAGGTTGAGGGCGAGGGCGACACGGAAAGGTGATGCTGCTGCGGGTGAGGAGGGGGAGGAGCCGAAGAAAGGGTTCTTGGCGACTTGGAGTACGAGTGGGATTCAGAGGAGCATTGAGGCGATTGCGAGTCGGAAGACAGAAAATCAATTGGGCAAGAGCAAGGAGGGCATGAAGGTTGTCCTGGAGAGGCTGCGGCATGGTGGACTGGTTGCTGTATTGGACGGAATGAGGAAAGACAGGGAGAGGATGGGATTTGGTAGTGAGGGTGTGTGGAAGAATGCTTGACTTGAGAACGAGATTTGAAAGTACAAGCTCATTACTTCAGCTACGATGCGGGTGAAGGAGATTTGGAAAGTGGTTTCTATGCGCTTCGCGTGTTGTACAAAACGAATCATTTGGGAGCGAGGAGTCCGGAGCGGGAATTCAGGCGTTAGTTCATTAGTCCGCTCTTCAATGTATACTGGCATATATCCACAAATTTGTCCCTTATGTTTATAGTTGTAAGTACTCAAAAATTGTAGCAACCTCTATTGAACGTTGCTGGCTTGATAGGGAAGTAAATGCCCTAGTTAATTGTAAATTGTCCGCATACATGTATCTATTCTATGAGCTATTCGTCGTCCACATAGAAGCAAAAAAGGGGAGCGGAGGATGAAATAAGCGATCTATAGTCTATTGTCTATTGCACCAATACCTAACGAACATTTCAATTGAACCCTTCTTTCCAAATTTCTCAATTCCTGAAGTCTCGATAGTGGCCTGTAGTAGCACAATCAACTGGGTATTGTTCGAGTTACCTTCGAGATTAAATACATCATCAAACTTTGAGTCCTTAGAGATAGACAAATTTATTTCACTCTTTCTTCACTGCACGCACCTGGGCATCGCTTGAACTCCTCGAAGGTTTCTGGCATCGACAACACAGCTCCCAGCAATAGCATGAGATATATGTGCCAGCATCGGATCCTCGTCTGGGAGTGAACGTGTGGCCCTGCGAATTTCTCCCCGGCAGCCAAATACTGGGTTACAGCGATCCAGACACCAAATTAGTGATATTTCGACCTGGCATTGATTGTATTGCAATCTGCACACAATGACTGAAGTTGAGACTTCACTGTAACGATTCGCACTCAGGCCAACACTGCTAAAGTGCACTTATATTCGCCTTCGAACTTGAACGGTATATGCTGTCGATGTGAACGCCCCCCAAATCGACCGTTGCTTCCAGATGCCCAAGTTCATCATTCATAAATTGAGATTTTCTCCTCAGATTCTTGCTCTCTGTAAGGGTACATGCCTAACCGGCTTCAACAACACCCAAGCCAAGCAACGTCAAAGTAGCAACATTCATAAACGCAATGATGACCCAAATAATCCATCCTGCAATCAACGTCGGCCAATTGTTAGCCAGGCTGACTTTCGGATTCTCGAGCTCGAGTATCTCCGCGTCAGCATTATGCAACGTATCGATAGTTGCAACACTCGCCGAGATCTCGAGCTCCACCATCATGTACTTGTTGAAGCTCGTGTACCAGATGAGCGGGAAAGTCAGGAAGATCAGTGCCACCGAGAGAACAACATTGGCCCCGTTCAAGGCAGCTGTTACGCCCTTTCGTCCCAAGGCGGCTGCAATGATGATACCAGGGATGAGGGCGACTACGCGTGTGATGAGACGACGGTAGAAGGGGCGAATAGTCCAGTTGAAAGCTCCCTCGAATACCATCTGACCTGCCATCGTGGCTACAATACCTGCACTGATACCAGAAAAGAGCAATGAAAGAGCAAATATGGTTGCTGCCGCTTGTGATATGGTGTCCTTGAAAAGGTTGTACATGCCCCAAAGATCGGCATCCTCAGCCTCCTCGGTTAAGGAAGCAGCGGCGATGATGAGAATCGCAGAATTAACGAAGATGGAGATGATGAAGAGAGTTATAATGAGCTCAGCAATCGAGTAGTTCATACAAGCTCTGATGGCGGAGAGGGATGGCTTGTAGAGCTTGATAGCAGAGGATTTCGAGCTGGTGGCGGCCTCCCTGTACGTGTCATTTCTGACATCGAACTGGCGAAGACGTGGCTGAGCAAGTCCAGTCCCTAGGTAAATAGTATGAGGCATGAGCGTACCCCCAAGAATAGCACATGACTGGTATAGTCTGCTATGAAATTAACTCAACACATCCCAAAACCCTGGCTCTTTGGAATAAACTTACCCTTCGCCGTGGAAAACAGTTTTTGAAGGCAAGAAACCTTTGAAGACATGTGCAACTGGGGTACCCGTAATGTATGAGAGCTCGATGCAGAAGCAAATGAATATCGCAGAGACAAAGGTTCCTACGAAAAGCTCAAAAAGCCGAAGGCCCCTGATGGAACCATCCGGTCGATAAAAGTAGAGAATGAACAAGGTATCAACAATTGACAACGCGCAACCTGCAACCAGTGGTATTTTAGGTACGAGGATGTTGATAGCAATAGCAGTACCAATAACCTGTCCAATATCGGTGGCTATAATTGACGCTTCTGCTATGAACCATAGAAAGATGTTAAGCCATTTGGGAAGATAAGCTTTGTTCATCTGTGCTAAGTCCATTCCAGTAACCGATCCAAGTTTGATAGACAGGGACTGCTCAATATGTCAACGAATATATATTCATTCGAGTTCCATAGTAGTAGCTAACGAACCTGAAGGAAGATTGCTATCAAGTTAGATATCAGAACCATAAATAATAGCTTGAACTTGAACTGAGCACCAGATGATATCGAAGTTTGAAAGTTATCGGGATCAATATATGCCACGCTAATTATGCCTGCCGGTCCTATAAACTTGCCGAGGTTCACCATAACCGTTGCATACTTGCGGATGCTCTGTTTGGTGAAGGTATTCTGAAATGAACGTAAGTACTTTCGTGGCTGGAGTCCTCGTCCTTGCTCAGTTTCTCGAAGCTCGACGACAGCGTCTGTATCTGCTTTCTTTTCATCATACATGAGTCCGGAATTTTCTCTCAAATCGACCGGTGTTGATGAATTGGGGATATGTTCGACTTCCTTATGATAATTGGACGAAGTCATTGTCTGGATGAGGAAGGGGCTTTGGGAGAAGGTTGATTGCTTGGACAAGTGCGATGATATTGAGACCCGGGGCGGACCTAAAACTTTGGGGAAGTTGACAACTCAAAGTAAAACTATCCCGATGGCAGGGCTACAACAAGGAACCAGTCCAAAGAGAGTCTTCGACAAGCCAACAGATAATGGAAAGCAACGTGATGGGATTTTAGACCAGTCAAGTCTTGCATCCATTGCCGGGCCACGCATGCACGAGATCCCTACAGTACCATGGAAGACACAGTATTTATCCAGGTTCCAGTCGCAAAGCAGCCAACGGGTACGACTCTCGATAGCTACAGTAGTATATATGCAGGAATAGGAGTGCATTCACTTACCACAACAGACTTGGTTCTGGAAGGCGGCGGAACATCGTCCTACCCCAATTGATGCCAAGGGCGGCCAGTCTCTCTTCACCTCGCTCTCTGGCGACGGAAGCTGCTGTGGCTTGAATATTGGGTTTGAATTTGAGATTACTTTTGAGGATAAATACGGGAAGAATCAAGTGAACGACTCGGACACATCAGACGCTTGTCGCACACATACCCAGCCCAGCGGCTCCAAGTCCACTTGGAATTACGATGCCGAATTTATAATACTGTAATCGAAAAGGTTTAAGAATGATACGCATGCATTAAATGAGACGTCGTGGCTCTTCAACAAGGAAAAAAAGCGAAGGAAATGAGGAGGAGATGATGTGATGTGTTCCCAAAACGAGCTGAGCCAAGCTGAGAGCATGAGACATGCCTGAAGAGAGAAAGCCAAGACGAGGACAAAGTAGCGAGCAGGCAAATTGCAAATAAACCAGCTACTGGTTGTAGGTACAGTAAGGGAAGGGTAAATAATAAAACACGATAAAGTTCGGTATCCAGATACGCCTAATACTGCAAGCTTATTTCGACCGTGGGCGCATTACGCTGTACGAAGGTACAACTTGAGGTGTAGGTACAGTACTGTAATGTACTGTAAGGAAGGCAGAGCTTATGTATTATTATTTCCAATCTCACAATTATCGTTCCTCCTCTTTGCTCTGCAATTCTCTTCTGCCCATGTCTCAAAGCCAATAAGCCGCGGCGCTACGTAGGTACAGTACAGTGCAGTATTTGCTTGTCATCTCTTGCCCCATCATCCTCGGGTTCTGTACTTCTGTACCTCCATCCCTTCGTCAGGCAAGTGCTTCTCAACGCCTCTCTATACATACCTGTATCTGAACCCCATCTCTTCTGTCCAATGTAACAAGCAGCGACTCACCACAAACTCTTCACCATGCCCGTTACCGATAATGTCGTCTTTAACATAGCAGCCTTCATCGGCGGGCTCTTTGTCCTTGAGTTCGGTGCGGACAAGTTCGTCGATAACACCGCAAAGGTAGCTTCTCGTACCGGCTTACCGCCAACGTTGGTAGCACTTTTAACAGCTGGAGCAGAATGGGAAGAGGTATGTTTATTTAGCTCGAAATATAAGGAGAAAGTCAGCGCTAACCCTCCTATCAGCTCGTTGTCGTTGTAGCAGCCATCTCCCAGAAACAATCGCCCCTTGCCCTAGGTAACATCCTAGGAAGCAGCATCTCGAATATACTGGGAGCTTTCTCCCTTGGCCTGATCTTCTCCAAATCACGAATATCCTTCGACCGCTCTTCAAAGATTTACACCGGCGTTCTCCTCGGCCTGACGACCTTCTTCACGATATTCCTCCTCTTCTTCGAGTCTCTAGGGCGAGTTGGTGGGGGGCTACTCCTGCTTACCTTCGTAGCATACATCGCATCAATTGGCTGGGCAATCTACAAAGGCATCGTGGAGCCACCGGTGGACTCGGACAGCGATTCAGATAGCGACTCATCCTCAGATTCCGATGCGGACGACGAGATACATGTAGCCTCTGTGCCTCTGCAGGAGAGGCCCAAGCACAAACATACCCACCTCCATGTCCGCACGAACTCCAACACGAGCAGCACAACCACCTTGCACGACTTGGAAAGTGGACAGCAGACCGGCGTTCCCCCTTCGCCCGCCAACCCACAGCCACGCCGCGATGGAGGTCTGCACAAAGATATCTTTGACGACGTCTCTCTCGCCCCTCTGCAAACGATCAAGCATGGCGGTCACAGCACGCTGTATCGCCTTGGACATCTTGTAGTCGGTTTCCTCGCCCTGTCTCTCAGCGGCTACATCCTCTCCCACAGTATTGCCACTCTCTCCACCGAATTCTCCCTTTCCAGCACTGTCCTCGGCATCACGCTCCTCTCCTTTGCAACCACGCTTCCCGAGAAGCTTGTCTCCATCTTCTCTGCCAAGCGTGGCGAGTCGGGCATCATCATAGCCAACACAGCCGGATCAAACATCTTTCTGGTCACCTTATGTGCAGGTGTCTTGTATCTCACAGGTGATGTAGCGAGTCTGAAAGGCAGCGTCACGTTGTTTGAGGTAGCGTGCATGTGGGGAAGCAGCGTGGTTCTGTTTGGGATTGTGATGTTTGGGGGCCGGAGGTGGATGGGTTGGGTGTTGCTTGCGGCGTATATTACGTTTATTATTTGTGAGTTTACAATGGGTAGAAAACCTGATGTATAATGTACCTGGGTAAAATCGGATGATACTATTATATGATATTACATAGTTAGATTAATGAATGCACACGCGTAACATGATACGCACTCTTTCCTCTCCTGGTGTCCTCGCCTAAGTATCACACTCCCACGTTGTTCGACTGGTGAGGAGCAAGAACTGGTACCTTGGATCAGCATCATGGTGAGCTTGAGCTAGTCTTGGTATTGATTCTCTAGTTGAAATCGCTTCTTCACGGTTACGAACGTTGGATGGCATCAGCTGGTGGAAGGGGTTTGTCCCATCTCGACTTACTGCTGTCTCGGAGACACAATCACCAATAGAAGATCAAGGTAGTGAGCGGTATCAACTGCCACAAACACAGTTCCATTTAAGCGAACAACAATTTCGACCTTTCCAGTCAATCCAAAACATACCACCCAGCAAAGCCCATACCGTAACAAGTTACTCCGTCATGCAAACAAAAACCCATTCTATCTAAGAAGGAGGAGGAGATACGTTCTGATACTTCTCGTATCGTTGAACAGCACCAAATTGCTTGTTGCCTTGGTCAAAAATCTGGATCAATATTAGTATAGTAGATGAGCTGCAAACAGTGATAGACTTACAGCATATATACCCTTCAAAAAAGTGTCACCAAGGATATCGAAGGTCATATCTCCTCTCGATTGGATACCACCATACACTGTGCCATTTCCAGCATCGGCAAATCCAAGGTCTTCTTTTTGAACAAAAAATTGCTTGGAACCTACAGCAAAGCTCACAACAGGGAGTTGATCAACGGTCGTATTAGATGGGAAAACCCACCCTTGGTTGTTCTGGTCGTAGGTGGCGCCTTTGATGGAGCCGTAGATCGCTTCACAAACTTCGTCGGAGACAAGAGCAAGGGTAGTACCGGTATCAGCAATAGCGGTGTTTCCACTCTGGCGGACAGTCTTGCCGTTCACGACTGTCGATTCAGAGTCAAAAGTCCAGAATCCTTCCGAACTGTCAACTGGAGTATAGAAGATGTCTTGTCCGGAAGCAGTCACAGTTGGCTGATCGATGTAACCAAAGGTGTAAAAGCCCACTCCCTTGTCAGGCTCGTCAGCATCACGCCAGGAGCCAAGCTTAGCAGTGAAAAGCTCTGCATTTTTTGGAATGTCTTGTTGGGCGATCATGTTCTCAACTGGAGTCTTGACTGCGTGTGGCGAAACAGTATTGATAGCTCCGAAAGCAAGACCCAGAAGGCCATCACCAACGCCTTGAGCGAATTGGGTCGATATGTTTTTGGCGAGCTCAATAGACTGTCCTTGAACCTTCAGGCCTCCAAGAACAATAGTATCCGTCCCAACGGCTCCAGAAGCAGAGGAATTGTCTCCATAGGAGATCTTCCAGGTGGACCCTGAAGAGTTCTTGAAAGTGGAAGACTTGGTAGCATTAAAGATGGTATGCCCGGCTCTCTTACCCGATGATTGGGTGGTGGTGGGTAGTTGTGTAGACCAGACCTGTGGGAGTGTCAACAGCCGTTAGCAGCTTGAGAAGATGGCGGTCCAAGTAGGCTCTGGAAATCGTTATGGCTTTAGGGGACAAATTACATACCCACAAATCCGCGGATCCAGTATCGAAGTCGAGCATGAGAGTCTGAGCCGGGGTACCAATCTGAACAGGGCAGAGGTATAGCGAGTCGTTCTGTTGGTCTTCTGCAGGAACGTCGCCAGCTTGGCTAGTAGAAGAGGAAGAAAGATCAGGCTTCTTGACCAGAGTACGGATGGTGCCCTTGCCTATCTTGCTGAGCAAACCTTGGTGTCCGGACTCGGAAGCCTTCTCAATCTGAACATATGGACCTGGCTTGGTTGGTTGAAAGCCCCATTTGTTTAGAAGATAGACGTAAGACTTGAGGCCGTTCTTCTGGTATTTCTTGTTTGTGACGATATTGATTCTCTGTAAGCCGTGTAGGGGAGACATAGCGGGAAGTCAGAGGAAGAGGGTAAATAAGTTTGAGAGAGTGTTATTGAAAGAGAGAGTGTTATTGATGTGTGTAGAGTATAGGGTGATTGATTGATGATGAATGGAAAGTAGAGAAAGGGAACAGACAACGGAGGGAGGGCTCCTTAAGTATCATCCTGTCAGGAACTATAGAAGGAGGGGGCAGGAACGAGGCCGAGGGACACAAGCAGCAACAAATAGAGACCTCGCGCTCTTGCCAATATGCAAAGCTTGAACCTAGTATTTCAAACATGGAGAGGGCAGCGTCATGGGAGCTGCTGAAAAAAGACGAGTTCCTTGGATTGGATTGGATTGGTAGAGAAGTACAGCCTAGTAGCGGAAGTGACTTGCAACTACAGTACAGTACACTTGACTGCCCTCACTACTGTATCTAGATCTAGATGACTAGACTAAACTAGGCTGCTGCCGGTAAGGGTCCACAGTGTGGGACAACTCGCTATGCCCGGCGCTTGATATGATGGTCGATTCAGCAATGATGGTGATAGCCATAGTCATGGCGATATATGGTGATGGCAATTGCAAGGTCATGTTTCACTAACACAAGAGGCAGGTGAGCAAGTGAGCAAGTGAACGAAGCAGAGCAAACGAGAGAATGGAACAAGGAGACAAGATGGACTGAAAGAAACGGGTACCTGTAAGACAAGAGATCATTTGTACGTTGGGCGAGAGAGGGGAGAGTAATTGTGGTTCCTCTCATACGTACTAGGATACAGATAGGAAGATAGGAAAATACTAGACCCTATTCAGGCCATTATTCCGAGGCTGTACACCATTCCAAGTGTATGTACAAAAGAATGGCAGTATCACAGTACGAAGTACCGGTTTGCCAGCTAGCATGGCGATGATCGATCTCGACGTCATCTGCAGGTGTTGATCGTTAAGGGGGGGAGGGGGAAAGGAGGACTCGTAAGCTTTTTCCAAGCCTCTCTTTATCCCTGGCCTATGCATACCATACTGCAGTACGAATTACATACCTAGGTACTGTTGCATGGGGACCTACGCGAAAGTGTACGAAGTAAGGTTAATATTACATGTTAGGTAGGATAGGATGCAGTAGTAACAAGGACTTGCAACAGAATGCAACAAAAGCAAACCATCTATATTATTAATTAATCAGAAGCTAACTATTAGTACAGGAGACTCGTGATAGCCTCCTGCCGAAGAAACCAGGAGTAGAAACCATGCACTAAAACAAATACCGGCCACTATTATCAGCACTATAAACTTCGTACAATTCCTTACCGTACCGTACCGTATCCTCAGTACAGTATCAGATCAAACGCCACCACGACCGCTGCAGCTGATCGATGTCAGCACAAGATCAAGCTTTCCAAGACCATTAGTTCCCAGACCATCCTGGTTTCAGATGACGTTCTTTTTGTTTGGAGATGCTAGCTACAGTACCTTATGTTTATCACATGCGTGTGCCTTGATCGAGTTGATTCCACTGCAGTACCGTACCGCATACAGTTACAGTACAGTTCTGTATTCGATCAAATTGCCACATGCGCATGTTGCACACGCCCTCATTGAGGCTCGAAAAGTGTGTGTCAACCCCACGGCGCATGGTACATATCACGTACACACGTATAGTACATACTCGTGTACAAGATAAGCCAAACCAAGAGCCTACTATATTGTAACCCCCAAGTTGCTCTATCATGATAACACGGTATATATATAAGCGCCGTGGAACGTGCTTCAAAAGAAGAAGAAAAATATCTTCCAATTTCCAGGCGTACGTTGAAATGGAGAAGTACTGTATCTAGTACTGTATCTAGTGCCGTGCTAGCTATGCTGCAATCGTTGTCTAACCTAGCCTACCACCTAGCTTGCGCGCGGCACTTGATGATGCTGTATCTTAGCCTTGGTGCTGCATGGGAGTGTTGACTTAAAAGCTGTGTACGACGAATGGAGGTAGGAGGTAGGAGAATGTACTTACTTGGATATGAATATGAGCGATCTCAAAGACGGTACCTCAATTGCTTCCTTAGGCGCGATGTATGGAAAGCGTGAATTTGTATAGTTGCTGAAATGATACTGATACTGATACTGACCTGGACCCCCGACTTTTACCATCGAGCAGCTCATATCATTCATTGCATTGAAACAGACGCGGAGAAATGGTGATATCTTGATTATCAACTAAACTATGTACTAATTAAAAATCCATAAATCGCAGTCAAACAGAACTCATGGGTATCGATCCCTCATATCCCGTAAGAAAGCTGCTATGATACAATGCTATAGAAAAAAGAACAGGAAGCCGCAATTTCTAATAGATGTCCCGATGGAAGAAGTCTGTCTCTCCTTTTCCACCGTGTTTGAGATGACTGCCGTTTTCCAAATCCAGAACTTTTTACAAAAATGCACCAATCAGCCCAGCAAGACCTAACATGACACTGCCCGCCCCAACAACTAAATTCCGACTGGCGCCACTCATCCCCGTCTCCGTCGCAGCAGTGCCAGTGCCAGTTGCAGTTCCACTACTACCGGTAGTAGAACCACTCACATCGGCTTTATTCGTCGTCTGTGTAACTGTTCCAGTCGCGGTCGTGGTCGACGATGATGGATCTCTTGAGATGACGCTGGCTGTGGACGTAGTTTCGAAGGTTGCGTATGCACAGTAGCTAGCTTTGGTGTTCTGCACACCGGATAGACGGGCGTCTTTGGGACATTGATTAAAGCAACTATAGATAATCGCGTGAGAAGCTGCCTTCTAGGATCGCACGCAAAGGGACAGGACAGGACAGGACAGGACAGGAGACGAGACGAGAGGGATGGCGAGACGTACATGAGGACATCGTTCCACTTCGAGCAGAGACAGTTGTAATCCGTGGATAAGCAGCTGATGGTAATTGCTTTAGTAGAAGCTAGACACGCCTCGAGCACTGGTTGGGCACCGCATATGGTTGAAGTGGATAATGATGATGCGGAGAAAGTGGTAGTTATTTGAGCAGCGGCGAAAGAAAGAAGGAATGCAGCGGGTAGAAGTAACAATTGCATGATGAGGATGAGTATGGAGTTTGAAGGTGCTTTCGAGGACTTCGAGCGAGGAATGAAAGTTGTGTAAGAGTCTCTGAAAGTAAATACACGTCGTAAATACAGATATTCAGAGATGGAGGAAGAAACAACAACGACAACGACAACAACAACAAGAACTCGACAGAGAAATTCTCACTTGAGAAGAAGGTTAGAGTAGGGTACCAGCACATTAGGGGTTGCTCGGACGATAATTTCCTTCTCCTCCATTTGAAGCCACTGATCAAACCATATTATTGTGACCCTGTGTCTGGGGCTAGGACACGAAGGAAAGTAAATGTCTCCTTTGGGGTTTTGGTGCGCCATTGGGGAAAACTCAAAACTGTAATAGGCTGCGCCGGGCTAGGCTTGGCTTGGCTTGGGGAAAGCCGCTGGTTACCTAGCAACCTTGTCTTGTTTCCCCCGTCCCCCGGTCTTCGCGGGGAATATTTGCAGAAGTGACGGGAGTCTGCTTGACTAGTGATTGTTGATATGTAGCTCTTTTATATCTGTTTCGTGGTAGACCAGAAGGATACAATGTTGCCATTTACCATTATAGTATTTATTGAAACCATGAATGAAGGCTGTGAGGGAGGTTTGGAGAGAGAGAGAGAGAGATGGAGAAATGCAATTGTTGAGTATGAATGAAGTACCGCTTCTTACAGTACTCGGTATATTGACACAACGACCCACTAGTCTTGGACGAACGCCATTAATTTTAGCGTACAATGCTTAAATTGAACCCCTGAACTCGTCCCTCAACTTGCTCGATATGTACGATATATAGTCAGTCCTGTATGTATTAAAGGTCTGAAAGACCTAGGTATGTTGCGGCCCGAGTCGAAATTCAACGAGGTCGGCTCCGGGCTCCCCTATCAAACACAATGTGGGTAGGGTATTATTATGACATTGAAACAAGACACGCTCCAGACATACAAGCACCTAATTTTCCCTTCGTCTTCAGTGACGTCTAAATACAGATGGGCCCTCGATTGTGAATCGATCATTGAACTATGCTACCTGGGTGCGATCGATTTCCGAGATAACCAACCCAGTTCCACGAGAGATTAAATTTCTTCTCCAGGGTTCTTTCTGCGCGGGGAAAAAACCTTCGTGATATAAGGAAAACACAGCCAGACCCAATCATTCCTGCCCAAAGCCCATCGTCTCTTCCACAGCCATCGTTAGTTTCGTTTGTAAAGCTTCTAGTGTCTTGTATGGAGGTAAGTCAAGCCGATTGAAACTGAAAGAAAGGTTAGCTATGCACCTTATGATCATATGTAAGAAAAGCTTACCATGTATGTGACTTCGGTAGGTTGTTAAACTCTCCTGCCTTCTCGATAGTGAATCGCCTAGGCCCATCACTTCCCTGGAGATCCTTGAACCCGTTGACGGGAATACGAGAGGTACCAGTTGCAAATTGCAACAATCGAGACTTTTGTTCACCATCCCAACTGCGGATCGTTTGCCAGAAGAACTTGATAACTTCATCCGACTCGGTGTATCCTCTGTAATCAGTGTGCTTCTTCCAGTCCTCAACATCGATTTCTGCGATACCACCAATCAATAACTCTAATTCACGCTCGTCGAACACGTTAACCAACTCGGCAGGGATGAGCTCGTGAAAACCAGCAATGAAAGCCTGAAATTGCTCATCAATGCGCTTCTGGATTCTCCATTTGACCATAAGATCGACGTATTCTTTCTTGTTGGCGTCGGTGACCTCGATGTCGCGTCCTCCGGGCTTTAAATCCTCCACATTAGTTACTCCAAATCGCTCATCCTCTGTAGAAAATGTCTGTTCCAAAACTCCCTCGATTGGATTGTCAAGCATCCACTGAAGACTCCGGTGAAAATCGGCATCTACGCCTTCCATATCTGACAGTGCCACTGCCTTATTCAGCATCATTTTATACAATGCACCAACGAAAAACGCATCAAGGAAACGACGGTGGAAGATGGCTAAGCCAACCACACGACCAATAAACTTGAAGTAGTTGAGATGCTCTGGGTTGATCCCGGAGTGAGGGTTGATTTGGAGGGTATAGTTGTCGTGGGCGGAGTATTCGAAGAGACAATAGAAGGGGTTGAACATTTCGTGAGACAAGAGGAAGAAAAACTCTCTGGAAAGTCCACCGTAATCCAGACCATCTTCTCCGTCGAACTTGATCATCAGACGCTTCTTTAGGTCCGTTGCCGATTGGCGCATAATTTCGGCGTACGAGTCTTCAAAGATATGAGATCTGCGAACCTTGACATGGCATTGACCAGAGAGAATCCTAAGTGCAGGTTGAGAGCGGAAGTAAATAAGTTTGCGTCGGAAATCACGTTTGTATTGAGGAACGTTTTGGTCAAGTGACGATGGTAGTCGAGGGTCGTCCCAGGTTGTCGTCTTGGTGTTGTGGTCGACAAAATACACTCTTGCCGTGTTTGTAAGTCGCATTTCCCATCCACTAGGCAGAGGTCCCAATTGTGAAACGGGCTGTTGCTGAATGGTATTGTTGGCATTTTGACCCCCATACATGCGAATGTACTGCTGACGTCTTGGATCAACCCAGGTTGTTGTTCGGGTGTTGTGGTCCACAAAATATGCTCGTCCTTCTGGAGTGTGTCTTTGCTCCCATAGCGGTGGTAGCTCTCCTGTTCCAGCCGTAGTGGCTCCAGTAGCCATCATAGTGGCTGAGTTTGAAGTACTGCTGTTACTTGGCTGCGGTGGCGGTATATTTGGGGAATTGGCGCCAGTTCGATCCTCAGGTAGAGTACGATTTTGATGCCGTTGGCGCTCGACCTGTGTATTCGCATCCCGCTCAGTACGCTGGGTTTCCGCGGTGCCCGTAGCAGAGGGTCGATTCCAGCTTGTTGACCTGGTATTATGGTCGACATAATATGTTCTTCCTAAGTTGTCCTCACGGCGTTCCCACCCAGCTGGTAGCCTCCCTTGTGCATCCTCGAAGGAGCTGAATGTGCCGGTCTGTCTTGGTGGTCCTGTGCCATTGCCATTCGAAGCCGAACCGGCGCTGCCAGCAGCGGGTGCATGACCTGGTGCAGAGCCCGCGACGGTGTTACCATTTGCCATGACAATGCTTGGTTGTGGAGAGTGTGAAAGAGTGGAGGTGCCTTGGTGAATTGATCCTTGGGGAGTAGCTAGAGATGGTCGGCTCGAGTGTGAAGGCCCTGCTCCTGCTGGCTGAGCTCCTCGTGGAGGAGAATCTAGATTAGTAGAGAGGTTGATGATAAGTTTTCCATGCACAACCAAGTTATCAGTAGACTTCTTGAGATCTCGAGTGAGCATGACTGTTCGCAATATAATCAGTGGAAGTTAAGAGTATGATAAGCTACAGGCGTTACTCACGATCCTCAGGATTTGAAAAGTCGACGACATCTCCGACTCTAACGTTGATGACACCTAAAAACCCCTGATCCTTCTTCTTGAACTTCTTCTGGTCAAAGATCTGAACCGCTAGGATGCTATCTTCGTTGGCACGACTGCAGCATATATCAGTACATTGGTCCTCTTTCCTCGAACATTTATGCTTACAGATCGAAACTCTCATTCCAGTATGGATTAAGTGTTCTCTTAATCACTGTTGTTGTTTTGGTTTGCTCACCACCAAGGGTTGCCACCGCAAAGGGATCCGGAAACCCTGAGCATTACTATCAGTATGATCCTAACAAGAGATACACTATTGTGACATGACGTACTGAACACATCACGCTTGTATAAACCATCGGCCGCAATTACTATCTATGATCAGTTCTTGGTTCCATCGACGAAGTTAGAGAGGTTTGTACTAGTGATCCGCAGATTGGGTTGCCTATGAGGGTGTCAGTTAAGTTCTGTTATTTTGACGATGAGGGGAACTCACGCTGGCAAGCTTGAGTCCATCCTGCTGCTGCTGGCCATTGTCGAAATAAGCCAGGTAAAGCTGGCACAGTCGACTAGGCTTCAATTATGAATCTGCGAACGTGATGGCAGACGATTGAGGTCGTCCGGGGACGTCAGTGTAGTCGTCAGTTTGGTACTGAAGAACGGGGCTGTGCTATAGGCGACAAAGGCGGCGCTGCCAACCACAGTGTCTAAAGGAGCGTTGGTCGATAATTTCCAAGCCGGGGTAATCGGTTCATGGGGGACCAAGAGTCCTGACTTCAAAACGTGTGGTCTCGCATCAAACAGTTTGGTTGTGGTTTCGGAGGGAGAGAGGGAGAGGAAGAGAGTTTGCGAAGTTGATGTACTGAGGCGAACACCCAACCCCGCTAAAACGCCGCCAGGCCAGAATGATGTCGAGCAAGAAAGTAAAAATAGAGGTCTGATCTAAAATAGGAACATCTCTTTGTACGGTTACACTTCAACTGGATGAGCGCCTTATCTGATAGCAAATCCAACGCTGACGGCTGATTTGCCAATGAAAAGGAGATCTCAATTTGAGATTACATACATTGGTGAGCTTGCACCCTGAAGATGCTCGCGTGTGCAGTCACATATAAGTCAGGAAAGATGTCATGTCATGTTATGAAAGAACAAAACGGGTCCACATGAAAAATCTAGAGGCTAATGGCGTATATAAGCTACTGCAAAGGTTATTATGATTGACTTTCTAATTGATTGACGATAGGTTCTAGAAGGCAAGTCAAGGACTCGAAGTGGGAAGTGGGAAGCCGATGTCTTTGAAGTATAAGATTCGCACGCATCATAGATCCATAGGACATTTCAGGCACTGCAACTGAGATAGTATTCTCAAGGCAATACAGAAATACCTTGCTATTAACCCCTTGAGGTAACTTTGCAGCCCTTTGGCTTTGGGGGAGTTGAAGAACATCCAGATTAGTAAAGGTTTTGACTCGGCAGGATACAGTGCACTTCTAAAGTCTGGGTGCGGGGGAAGGGGAGAATGTGCCTGAATTACCATGTCAACTTGAATAGGACAACAAGAAATTTCTCCGTAGAGTCGTCACCATGGACCATGATAGCAGCTAGACCTTTGAAACAAACATCTCCTCAGTTTTGTATTGACGCCGTATGGTATTTGACCTTCGTAATCCCAAATGCCTAATGAAACCCTGACCATTTTGAAGAACAAAGCCAACGCATGTGTCACCTATCCTCTAGGAACCTATCGTACGCGCTTTCCAAGTCCTCACATCCACCATATGCATTCGGGGAATCATTGGAAGATACCTTTGATCACCACCTAATACGGCATGAATCCTCTACCACGGTTTCCTCTGTAACCACCGCGATATGAACTGCCTCTTGGAGAGAAACCTCCTCGATTGCCGGGGAATCCACGATTGCTACCTCGCATGCCACCACGACCTCGGCCTCGGGCCATGCCTGGGACATTTGTACGTTTTGGGACAACCTGCAGAGGAGACTGTTAGCTTGAAATAGAGGAGACAGTGTAGGAGTATCCAACCTTCAAGTTACGTCCACGGAAGACACTCTCGTTCAGGACAAGAGCTTGAGCAACGAGACTTGGCTCTGTGAACTCCACGTACGCATACCTGCATAACCTAATTAGCACCCATCTCTTGCCAGGCAGCGTTTCCACTATGTGTACTCCCTCCCCACCCAAAAAACAACAAATATATTGAGCTCAGGTAATCGCAAATCGGGAATGTGGTGGTGGAGGAGGAGGAACGAACCCCTTAGGATGGCCAGTGAACTTGTCTAGCAGGATTGTGACACGATTGATAGAGCCGCAGCTTTGGAAGTGAGCCTGGATCTCCTCGGGCGAGGTAGCATAGTCAACGTTTCCCACGAAGATGCTTCTCGAGTCAATGTCCTCCTTATCATCTGACAGATCGTTGCTTTGTTGGTCGAGCGTCGCCTGCATCTCTCTGAGCTTGGCCGCCTCCTCTTCCATCTCCGCTACTCTCTTCTTCATCGCCGAGATCTCCTCCTGTTCAAGCTGTCAGCGACTATCCTACTTCGAAAGTTCACAATTGGTACTGTACCTCATCATTTCCCTCTCCATCTCCTGCCATGACGTCGTCTTCTACCTTTACCTCTGTATCTGCCATCTCGAATCTTGCTGTTCGGAAGTTGGATCCAAAGCTGATGTGGTATGGTGCGGTTTGCACAAAAGAAAGTGTGGCAAGGGAGACTCCAAATCTGCTCGTATTGTGATTAGCAAAGCCTCCAAAATTCATTACGAGCCAAGACGCAATTAGATTGAATGCGCCTTTGCATAAGAGCAAAGGTGAATCTGAAGCTGCGACTAGACTGTAGCAACACAAGTTTGTCTAGCAGTCAGTGACCACAGCTTCAACTGGCATCAAATTGTCTCTTCTATGCACATAGAAGTCATCATTGGTGGATATGATTGTACCTTTTAATTTCGCCGATGCAAAGAAATGCAGACTGTCAAGAGTGTCTGTTGACAAGTAGGTGCTACCGTACACATGCGGCGCGAGGCTATTCCAGGTGCAGGACATTTTCGTCATTCCATTGCCGAATGCCAAGGCCTGGGGGACAAGACAAGGGACCATTCATTGTCCACCTCAAGCCACAGTACTCGTACAGAACAAACATCTGCACCTCCAGGTCCCTCTTCTTATCAACAAATTCGGAAATCTTGCTGCGCAATCCTCCCTCGACTAATCTTAACACGTCCCCTGATGCTAATTGATTAGGTACTGCTTATGAGATAAGAGCAACTACTTCGTAGGTCCGCAGATGTCTAATGCAGTGCCCGGGGTATGAAAGAGCTATGCGCCACGAAAACCTTCGCCGAACAATAGCTGCCACTTCATAACCATCAATACACTCCTCCCTTTCATTGCTTCTACTGTTCATGGAAATCCTTCATCAATTTTAGAATAACGATTACAAGTACAAATATTTAGAAAATAAAACATCAGCGTTTCCACCACTCGGAATTGAAAGCTCGGCACCTCCAGGCTACCCCGCCATCCATCACGATGCCCTCCAGCTCCTCCTCTCAACCTCTCCTCGATTCGCATTATTTCCAACCATTGAACTCCTCATCACCCGCTCACCCCAGCCTCCCCCAAAATATCTACCACACATGCCACCGTCGACTCCACGCCTTCCTCTCCTCGCGATATCAACACTATGTTGTCCTTGCCCTTGTAACCTGCGATCTCCTTGGCATCTTCGCAGACATAATCATCGAGCTCTACCAATGCGACGCCCCATCCGCCTCTCCAAAGTGGAATGATGTCAAGTCTGGACTGGGGATCGCCGGCTTGGTGTTCTCTTGTCTGTTCATACTGGAGTTGATACTTAGTGTGGGCGTTTTTGGATTTAGGTTATACCTCCCCTCTCCCTCTCCCTTTCTCTCTTTCCTTGCTCCGCTACTTGTCGAATAACAAGAATATTGAGTCACTTTCCCCATCACATTTGGTGAAACTGGCTTCAAAGGGAGTGTTATCCTCATGTAAAAACAGCTATTAAGCAAACTTCCAGATATTTCAACTCCTACTTCCACTGTTTCGACGCTGCCGTCATTGTCCTTGGCTTTATAATCGACGCCGTCTTGAAGGGCTCCCTGGAAGAAATTGCCTCCTTGGTGGTCATGCTTCGTCTCTGGCGCTTCTTCAAGATCATCGAGGAGTTCAGCGTTGGTGCACAGGAGCAGATGGATGGCCTGGAGATGCGGATTGCGCAGCTAGAAGTCGAGAACTCGGACTTGAAACGGGAGTTGAGGAGGCAGAAAGGTACAGTGGATGAGGAAGAGGTTGTTGGGTGGGCGTCTCAGGGTTCAAGTGGCCATTTAAAATGATGAACTAAAGGAAGGGAATCCCTTATTGATTCTGGTATGGGCAAGCTAGATACTCTGCCAGCGATGCGTATGGTTCAGTATGTGCTTCAGTCTTGGCATTGGATGTGGTGTTTTTTGTGGACATCCCTATTAAACAAATGTTGATTTACAAATCACAAAAGTCTACCATTTTAATTTGCTTCATGCCGTGATATCCTAGAATATCTTGAAATGACGAAGACGCTCTCAGGGCTTGATACTCAGGGTTGCACTTCATGAGGTCCATCGAGTCATTGTATATGCTGCCTTTATGTCGAAGGCTGAAGTGTAATGTTTCTATCATACAGAAATTCTAACGAAGAGAAGGGTTTTCTAGCTTTGAGTGCACACATCACCGGCGCTTTCATTCAGACTTTGCGGTTCCGTCTCTCCCTTGCGGCCTCCTTTACCGGGCTCACAAACGTGACATGCTTATCCTCTTTCCTCAAACGCAAAGCATCGCTCCCGCTACCTGCCCGATTCCTCAGTACGGTTCTTGGGATGACTTTTTCCACATTGTCATCATCGATATTGATCTCAGCAACATCACTGTCGTCGTCCTCGCTATGAGAGCGCGCGCTCTCCGCATCGTCCCCTTCGTCGTACTCTCCATCATCACTGACTAGACTTGGGGCATTATTGCTAGCAACAGTATTGGGGCTGAGGTCGATGATCGAGGGGCCATCCATCATTTCGATATCGATATCCATGGCATCTGTAGAACCATCCATCTGAGCATTGCCAAGACGGCTTGAGGGTCTACTATGATCCATACCCGTAGTATTGATCACTGGAGAGGCATGAAAGAGTCGTGGTGATATACCACTCAATCCTGGTTGCCGACCAAGTCTTCCTTCGATACCCTTGCTACTGCTCGGGCGCACGAGGGGTCCAGGCGATACACCGACACGAGCAGGCATACGCATAGGAGGTAGTGGTGAGTTCGCACCGTCACCACCATAAGGCTGCTTACCGACAGGTGAATTGTGAGTGTCGTCGTCATCGCCTTCATCAGATTCCTCATAGTCGTCAAAGCAGATTTTAGTCTTCGCATCACCAACTATATCATTGAGATTGCCACCAAATCCTCTACTGCGCATCAACTCTGAGAGATGAGGGGTAGTAGAAGAAGGCACGAAGTTTGCGTTGGGTGTCGCGGGCACTTTCCTCTGTAATCTTGCATCTGCACCAGGTATTGAAGACACCCCAGGGAGCTTGCCCTGGTTGAACATTGCCATGGATGCTTCGATACGAGAAAGGAGAGCAGAATATGCTTGTTTATCGTAGGGAGTGTCTCTAACCATAGGATGCACACCAGGCGTCACTGTCGGGGCCTTCTCCTCGCCAATGATGCGACCAGACTCATCCACGTCCACAGGATGCCCAGAGGCGACAGCAGCTTCCTCGTGACTCTTGAAATCACGACGATGAGATATACGGCAGTGGTTAATGAAGCCTTGAGTACTGGAGAAGTCGTGTCGTTGGCAGTCAATACAGATAAGCTTGACCCATAGGCCATCCCCGCGCTTGAGGACACAAGGTCCTGCCTTCTCCTTGACCGGAGGGTAGCCACTGGGGAGAGACTGAAGCTTCTGGCTCGAGGTCCCTCTCTGAGACCGGGATTTGCTTGCAGCTGTACTGGCATCACCAAAACTGTTTCTCGTAGACCGACCCTCCAGTATATATTTCCCAGCACGTGGTCCTTCTGAGCTTTCAGCTTCCACACCGTCAAAACTGGGATCTGAGATGAGCCACTTGGTATAGTGCTTTGAATATGGACCATCAGTGACTCCGAACGGGGGAGCCCATTTCGGGACACGGTCTCTTTGGCCAACAGCGGGGCCAATACCATCACTAACATTTGACATTGACAAAGGATTTGCCTGTGAAGGTGGAAAAGGAATTAAATGACAGCGACGCAGTTGCTCTAAAGCAGCTTGACATTTGGCAAGTTCTTGATTGATTAGGCGTAATTCGTCATGCTTCATCAAAATCTCAAGGCTGAACTGGGATTCGATAGCATTGTATATTCGACTTGTTGGGTCGGGTGTCGGTAACCTCTCAGTCACTCTGTCCTGTCCCGCAACATCTTGCACAGCTTCGTTCTCAGCGACACACAATTTCCTTCGTTTAGCATCAGGAGCAAGTCCTCGATCCAATCCAGATTTACTCTCGTCGGCTTCGCTGCTTCTCTTTCGTTTCGATAGATCAACATCGAGTGCGGATACTATCTCCACCACAGGACGAGTGGCATGTGCCATCTTATGGTCGTCTAGTCCATTGACGACTTTATCGCAACCCCTGGATTCGGAAATCCATGAACTGAGTCGGAACATTCGCATGCAGGAGGACGGCCAAGTCCGTATCGCGAGCGATGCGCGAGCCTGCGCTGAGTGAAGCCTTTTTTTTGTGTATGCGTAGAGGTTTGCGACACTTATATCCTGTTCATGAGTTGTTGTGATATCGTTGGTGATCGCCGGTTGTCAGGGCGGATATTCACTAGCTTCGAGGGCGTTGCGCGAAGGTCGCTGATGTCGATAGGAGACCCCTATCTTGCCAAAATCAATCCAAACAATCGTACAGGCGCGCGATAAATTTTATACAAGAAGAATAATCAATTACAGGTCGCGTTTGAAGCAGTGACAAGCGAAAAGGAAAAGAAAAAGTAGTGCTTGTATAGTTGAAAGGTTGCCGTCGTGGCGTGGAGTGGAGAGGAGAGGAATGGCGTGGCGTGAGGGAGGGAGAGAGAGAGAGGAAGGGAGGGGATGTGGATGTGGATGTGGATGTTGGGGGTTAATTGCTTTGCGACCGGAAATAATGGCGCGAAAGGAGCGAGTATGACGAGGATCCTGGGCGATGAATAGGGAGCGGCGAGGCGAATTACTGTAAAGATGAGAAGACGGGAGTTCGGTTCGGTATTACAAGGAAGGCGTTGAGGGCGTTTGGTCGCAAAGTAAAGGTTTTGAAAAGGGAGCAACAAAGGGTATTAAAAGAGGAAGTATGTTGTTGAGTGGATAAAAGATGAAGGGTGACGATGAAGGGTGAAAAGATGCAGGCCGAGTTGAAGGGGGTGGTGGGCAGTAGTGAAAGTATTGGTGGTGGTGTTAGCGGATGGATGTTGATGGAAAGGGAAAGGAAGGGGAAAAAGGGCCACGGCGACGGACGCGCAGTAGTTCGGGCTGGGTTTGGGTGCCTGAGGTGTTAGGCTGGAACTCTGGGACTTTGAATGCATCATATTATATTTCTTGTTTATGTTTTTTTTTTCGTGTTCCAAGTAGTTAGCGCACTGGGCGGAATGATAGAAGCAGGGGGGGTAGATTGGGGTTTTATGGGATATGGGAGCATGGATAACGGGTGATGGATGAATTATTATGGATTATGGGTTATTATTATGAGTAAATGACAATAATATACACATATAGATCCACTAATTATATGATTGGCTAGACTTGCAGGAATAGTGACATGGTGTGGCGTGGTGTGGGTCGAGCTGGGCAACAGGCATCTCCATGCATCATATATGAAAGTGGATCGAGGTGGATACATTTCAGCATGAATACAACACCATGATTTGCACAACCCCGTGCAAGCCCGAGCAGGACACATGTGTGAGTGGAGAATATAGATATGCAAGAACCAAGGCCAGCCGCAGGGCAGGGCAGGGCAGGGCAGGGCAGGGCAGGCAGCATCGTTGATCTAGATGTCAGCCTGCAGCTTGTTTTGATCGCCTGTACCTAGTGTACTGTAGTGCAGTACAGTACATAATAATGTACCTATTTTGATATATACGAAGTACAAAGTACCATATAAATCACATACACACACATACACAAAGATACACATAATATAAACATAGACAGGACAGGTAGTATCAGTTCACAAGACGATCCTGATCATGAAATCCTGCCATACTATACCTACCTTCGAATCCCTCAAGCCATGTCAAAGTTACAAATTCACAGTAAGGAACACAAAGCTGCATGCTTTCCATGTCGGCGAACGCCCTCCTGCACTCCGTCTCACTCAACGTTCGCAATACATATATGAGAAAGGAAACAAAGAAAGAACAAAGCCTGTGAAGATAGATGCAGGCCGCGTAGGATTTGTACAGTACAGTAAGTACTGTAAAGCTTGGCTTTCTTAGATGGGAGAGGAAAACCATATCCTTTCTATCTATCTACAGTATCTCTATCCGATCCTGTGAGGCTATGACTCCCATCCACACCATACACATACGCACAATACTGTCGTATTCACTTCGTATGTACCAGCCCAACCCTCTACCAGACAGATTTCCACGTTGTGCAGGTATTGGTTTCCAGTTGCCTTTTTCCTTGCCCTCCTTCTCCTCCTTCTCCTCCTCATTATTTGAGGCTCCAGTCAACGGCCGGAATTCTAAGACCTCACCCCTGCTAGGGCTTGAGACGTGCTGTGACCGAGCAGGCTGGCCTGGGCTGGGTGTGCAGCCAGCCGAGTACAATACAGTACAGTACAGTAATATAATCCTGCCTTACAGTACCTGTCTGTACCCAACAAACCCCTCATATTAATTATGAGCTAGTACAACAGGACCATAGTGGTCGGACACAAACGGCTCTATCGCATGCGTCCTTTAGAATGCTCATGATATAAGTATAAAACTTAAGCTGAGTCTTGTTTGTTAGCTAGGCTAGGGGGACTTGAAAGTTATGATCATAAAGCATCTGATACTGTATATCTTAAGTGTAACTCACTGGAATAGCTGTGAAATCTTATAGTAGTACCCTTGCATTGGGATTCCTGGCGTACTATATACAGTACATGTAATTCTACTCGAGGCTAGTTGGATATGAAAACCAGAAGCTGGGCTGCCAAGCTGCTACGATGGAAGATATATAGACCCCCCACCTGCGTAAAAAATGAGGGGCAGTTATCTTAGGCCTATTACATGTATAATTATCACTTTCTTTCTGCCTGGTGTTACTACCAACTTACTGTTTCATTTCATATATCTAGCCCGTTGCCTAATCTATGCCACAGGCGCGCCTGACCGTGAGACATCCTCTTAGCTTCATGGTCCGTCTGCCCTAGGCTTGTGCCACCATGATATATTTCGTATATACTACTTGAGTCTTCCCACTTCAACATTCCCGAGGTTGTAAAATAAACACGCATTATTCGTATGCCATGCCATAGCTCAGGTGCCTGTGTTGTTTTGGAAGAGTTTAGGTTAGAGTTCCCTTTATGTATGTAGTCGAATAATACAGTACTGTAATGAATGGTTTGCAACAAAGTCTCCGCGGCCGCACTATGATAGTATTTTTCTCTACTTCGAATAGGCTGTAAAATTGCTGGAAGTCCTAGATGATGAGATTGATATGGAGTGTAAGAGATTTGCATGTTTATGAGAATGATTTTATATCTATCCATCGATCAGCTGAAAGGACATTTTCTTCTCGGCTTTTGCCACAAGAAAGCAGACTGCTAATATAGAGACAACTACTCCGATGATCCCCAGAAACAATACCTTTTTGCCTCGGAGTACTTCATGTTGATTTCTATAGCGAGGTAGATATCATCTGCTCTAGGCTTTTTGGAGTCCCGCCTTGGCAATTCATTATTCACTCGTAGAGTCCTGACCCTACGGAAGCAACATAAATACCTCGCTTAGCTAAAGTGGCCAGGGGGCAAGGAGAGAAATATGAGAGACAATTCTGTTTAAGATATTTGTTCAATTGATCAGAACCTCTCTTGGCCCTTAGATACTACACAGGTATTACGAAATAATAAGTATGAAACTCAGATAGAACTATGCGTTCCAATTCCTACCCTGTATTACAGAAAAGACTTGAAGCATCGAGCTTTGACAGCCAATCCAAGAGATTCCCATAGCCCAAAGCTATTTTGATAACCTCCCAGCCAATATGAATAGTTTCAAAGATTGAGATTCAATTTTCTACTTATACTCATCCTAACCAACATTTCACATCCAAACCCATGGATATCCCATCCATCCAACAGCCTCGCCCGCAAGGCTGAGCTCGTTTGAACGCCGAAGCGAAACATCCAAAAGATCGCCCTCTCTCCCCACCAACCCTCAACACCGCCAACCTTCACCTCCGTCACAAACAAACAAACAAACATATCTCAACCGCAATGTCACACACCAAAGCCAGCACCCATCCCGGTCCCAAAGGACCTGCGGTCGGCAAAACAACAAAGCAAAAGCACGAAGATATAATGAAGAACAACAGCGCCGGAAAGCGCAAACGCGGTCCCGAGTCTTCGCAGAATGCACCCAAAAAGATAAAAACGACAGTACCCGCGACTACCCCCGAGGAAGCTGATGCGAAGACCCCAAATCCCAACGGGGTACCTGCGAACGGGCACGACTCGACGAGTGCTACCACGCCGCTACCGCCTATCCTGGAGGGGTTGCAAGAGACGCACGATGTTACTACCATGAGCATCATCTCCTCTTCACACATTAACAAAAAGGTCACGCGTGCGTTATCCGTGCTTTCGGAATACCCGGTGTTGAAGGGTCGGAAGCAGAAGGTGGTGATGATGTATGCGAAGGCGTCGGTGGTGGCTAAAATGATTAGTATGGCGGAGATTGTGAAGAGGGAGATTGCTAAGGGGAAGGGAGAGGGCCGGGGAGAGGGCGAGGGCGAGGGCGAGGCTGGTGGGAAGTGGTTTCAATATAATGGTGTGGGGGAGGTAATGGAGGAGAGGGAGAGGACGGGTAGAGATGGGGGAGAGAAGGTGGGTGGGGGGGAAGGAGAGGAGGAGGGTTTTGAGACTATGAGGACGCCATTTGAGAGGGCTCTTGATGGAAGTAAGAAGGTCAGGGCTATGCCTATTATGAGTTTGTATCTATCGAGGGGGAGAATTGATGGATTGAGGAAGTTATATGGGTATGTTTGTTCTCTTTCTACTGGGGTGTTTGGTTTTGCTAAATCTCTTATTAGGGAACAGACGAATGCACAGGAGATGAAGAATTGAAACACTATGGTCTGGAGAAATTGGCGTTTTTGGCGCATGTCTGCACAAGTTTTAAAGATACCCCGCAGCTTGCTACGTTAAATGGATTTTGAGGACATTTGAAGGTATTCCTGTGTTCTGTTCCAAATATGAAGGAATATTGCGACGAAAGCTCACCCATTGTTCCATTTCCAATATGATACAGTTCCCTCTCAGCGCCTTGACACCATGTATTATCCGTCCCAACTATGTGCAGATGCGCAATCTTGGGTACGCCAAATTCGGGCCGATTCACACACCTCCCTTTCTCATCAGCGCATCTTGGAGCCTGTGAATGGGTGCTCGTATACTGTTACACCTGTTCCTGTGCCCAAGTCCAATCTCTGCCCCTTTAGGGCTTCTTCTCACCAATATTCTCGTAATTGACGATACGAAGAACAAAGTTGACAGAGATGGCCACCAGAAGAGCAACAGCAAGCATTGTTGGCCCAACCTTATCATCGAACCCAGCTTGTCCCCTTTGTTTAATCGACTTCGCCCTCCAATGATAGGTGAACAACGCATAGATCATAGTAGCCACAGCTACTACTGTAAAGGCAACAGCCGACCAGAAAGCAGTCTTGTCACCGAAGTTGAGCATACCGACTGCCAGCGCACCAAGAATCACCGTAAAGTTGAGCCATGATAAGAAGGTTCGCTCATTGGCGAAGAAGACTTTGGGTTCGACTCGAGTAGGAAGAGCAATCCGCTTGCCTATATTGCTATAATTAGCAGGGAACCGCCCATTAGATATCAATTGTGTGAATAAACCATCGTACCCGGTGTTTGTTGGAGGAGAGGTTGGCTGGACATTCTGTAGGATTACCGCTGCAGGCTCAGCGATGAATATCCCTGAAATGGTGATTGGCTTTCTCTCTTTCTCGCTGGTGATTATAAACCTCTTCGAGATAACGATAGCAATTGAGGATTCGGAAAAGCCTTGGGTCTCGTGAATCTCAGTGTTGTGTGAAAGAGGCTCAAAAAGGTTGAATTTGAATATTTCTGAAATCAGCCCAAGATTCAACTTGGAGCTCCAGGCGAAGAAGAGACGAAAGCTAGAGGGCGGATGGGGGGCAACGTGGGAGCTTGATGCATTTTGACTGGTCGAATGATTTCATTTTGGCCTGGCGCAGACTTTCTTCTCGCCTAAGGAGACAAGGCTCGAACACTCCCACTTTAACTTCTTCGCCATGAGTGATTACAGTAAGATAGTACAGTATCTGCAGGTGTACTGACTATGGTACAGAGGATCGGAGATACTGTAGGCGAAATAATACCTTTATAGATAGGAGGGCACCTACCTAGCTCGAAGCGCAGCCTTCCAGGTTAATTATTTCGTAGACAATTAAGGCCTTAATATCCAGGCGAATATCTGTTGCACCTGTAGCTGAAATCTTACCCATCCCTTTTGAGCTTAGATGGTAACCCCAGATCACGGGAAGGCGCTCGGTCGGGCTGCAGGGTGTCTTGCAAGAGAAGGAGAGCATGAATGAACGTGCATCTCCAACAGCAATTGCATAAACCCCTCTTCTATTATCTTGAGATACTTGGGGAGATATCTGCAAATATGGCTTCCTCATCTGCCACACCAGTAAGTATTACACCAAGGAACACTGCACATTCGATTGTTGTTGACTTTGCCTCGCAGCCCATTTCCTACACACGATTGAAGCAAATTACCAGCGATGTAAGTTCCCAAAAACTTATCGCAGTTGATAATGGTACCGAGACTAAAACTTCACATAGGCCTGCAACAGTGCCCTGGGAAGCGCGGAGTTTTACGAGCACTCGAAAACTGAGGCGTGGAATACAACTATAATCGTTCGTATCATGACCCCTTTATTGGCAAGATATCATCTTCTAACAATTCCGCAGAATTCCATCCTACGATCTCTGATCTCTGAATCCTCCCCAAGCGGAGGCACACCATCCTACAAATACGCCGTCAATAGTACCATCATCCAACACCTAGTCCCAACCTCTTCCCTCAACCGAGCCAAGGCAACCCAAGAAATTGCAGCACCTAAGACAGAGACACACGATGCTACGATCTCAACGAGTGATGCAAAGACCGGGGCGACAGGAACTGATGGAAAGCCCCATGTTGGAAGAAGAGGCATGCACAGTGCGACTGGAGCATACTGGAACGAGAAAACCGACGGGATGTGGAGCTTCAAGTATGAGGGGGGAGAGAATAAAGGCCTAGATGTTGTGATTAGTGTCATTTGGATCTCGATATAAGCGCCTAATATATGAAGTACTTGGTGGCGAGTCGAAGGAGTTTGCATCGCGGGGTTGATTTTGGTGCACGGAACCTAGGATATGGCATTTCCCCAATCAGCATCTTGCGGGTTTGAAATTTTGACCAATGTCCATATCGCGTATCCAATGATCTAGCATGGTGAGAGTTTCACGGCATCGCAACCTTGCGTGGCTTCAGCCCTGGAGTCCGAGCTGGGAGTAGAGCTGAATTGGCACACTTGGCTATTGTTCATTTGTTCTGATTCTTCGTTGTCCATGCAGTAATTCACCCGGATCGAAAGAGGCAGGGTAGCGGGTGGTCGCTTGGGTTCTCTTGGGGTGAGAGTTATACGTGAACAATCTATATTGCATTGTCAAGAGTCGATAAATTGGAGAGCTTGGTACTGTATTGGATTGGTTCTTGAGAAATGCCGTGGCTACGCGCTAGTAGCCTTTACTGTCACTGTATGCAGGTGTTGGCACAACCGCACACGCGAGATAGGTACATGAGCATCGAGTGATTTCCAAAACCTTTCGATGTTTCTTGCTTCACCTTTACCAAACTACCACAACAGCTTTACTTAGCCTCTCCAAGAATTCGGCGGACAAAGTTCGGAATACTGTACTGTATTCATGTTACCCAGTTTTAATCAGGTGCTTCACCGCTTGGTGGATTGACCCACCTTTCGGCGGGAGCTAGAAGAACTCTCGAAGGACCCTTCCTCGAGTCTTTAGATCCGATCCCTCTTTATCTTCAACGCGCAACTCGTCACAATCAGTCCACGTCACGTCTCATCTCATTCACGTCAGAAAAGAAAACCGAATACTAATACTCGAACACACTCACTCACCTTGACCTGAAATCTCTCCGACTCAATACGTGCACCGCTACTCCTAGGTCTCAACACGGATACAAGCAATTCAATCCAATACGATCGCGATCGCGATACGATACCAAACAAAATAAACAAAACAATTCTGCCTCTCACCCTTTCCTGCCACAATGTTAGAGTAAGCCATATTTGATAATATCTCTTTCTCTGATTCTGATTCGCAAATTCCATGTTGCAAACGGCCTTCTCAGCCTTGTACTTACAATCTCTAGGAGACTCTACGGAGAAATCCTCCAACAGATCTTGAGCGATCTTGATATAACCAGCGCGTCAAAAATGGCCCAGACTTCAAGGCTTCTTGCAAGGGAAGTTCAGAAACTCCACCAGATGGGTTACGTCTTTCCAGCCGTGACAGGACCTGCCTCTCACGCAGCAACCGTCACTTTTGCTCCCGTCAGCTCCACGTCAAGCAACAATGCCGATTATGATTCTCTCGCAAGTACAGATACCGATGTGCCCTCATCCCCAGAGGAGGAAGAATGGGAGTTTGAAGTCACGCCAGAAGTCATTCGACGGTTATCGCTCCTTCCCAGTCGAGCAGCTGCCCCATCCTTGCCTCTCCTCCCTACAGAACTAAAGCTTGAGATTTTCAGTTACCTGGACCTGATCGATTCTACATGTCTCGGACTCACCTCACAAAACCTCTATGTTGTTCACAGAGCAATTCATGGCACCAAAATCCCCCTCAACACCCGTCGAATTGGTCCGAATAAGCTCGAGTCTGCTTGGGAAGTTGTCGGCAAGCAAGAGTGCAAACAGTGCGGGATCTATCGATGCGAACTTCACCAACACATCAAGACATGGATGCCCAAGGACTTGGAATACTGCTCAATGAAAGGAAACTTTGGATTGCCAGCAAAGGAAAACGCCTTCCACAAAACTTGCTATCGAGGAAAGCCAAGCAAGCCGAAACGATGTGGTCGCCACCCATTGAGAACAACATCCGTTCATCAAGACGATGCTTCATTCAGTCTCCCTTCTGTCTAAGGCCAAAGATGCGATCGGCTCATTAATTGTCAAAATCGAAGCCTTTCTACTTTTAGGGTGAAACCAAGACCGACGGCGATAGTCTCTACTCGGAATGACCATGTGGCATTAGCGAGGGTGCATAAGAGGTCAAGCAATGACTTATCACACATAATAGTGACAAGGCTGCATGTTTCGACTTCTTTTCTTTCCGCATACGATTCAAAGTGGCGTTAGTATTCTTGATATGATCTTTTGATAAATCCTCTTAAGTGCTATGAATGGTTGTGTGGTCATACACAACCGATATGGCTATGCGGTGGCATGGATATGGTATCGCTTGCCTCAACTCGGTCCTTTCCCACAGTTGATCCTCGAGCGTTCACGATTTGCGGACATGCTTAGATAGATAGCGGCATTATGCATCCTGGCCTATTATGAAGATGCTACGAGATAAACGAAAATAATATTAATTTCAGCACAGCCTGCGATATTTTTATATTCCATGATCCAGACGCAACGTGACACTCGGTGGTGCCACAGATACGTTTTCAGGTATAGATCCTCTCACAAAATTCGTTTATGTAACAGGTCTTGTGGGAGGTCCAGGCACTTCTTCTCGTAATCTGATACCAGATCCATTGTCTTGAATGGCGATCAGTATTCACAAACGATGGTTCAAGGTCTACTGTTGCCAATGAAGCCTTCCCAGACACACTGTTAACTAAGGAATTAAGTCATTCTAACGGCTTAGATTACTAAATATCAGCACCTATAAGCAACTACGAAGTAAACAAGCAGAGCTCAGATATCATTCCAGAGAGGGCAGGGCAGGGCATTCTTCATATTTCCCATATCCCACATCTAACAAGCTACAAGTTACAAGTCACAAGCACCTTTCTCTCCAATCTCACAACGTCTATGATTCAAGTCCTCTGTGGATCCTCATCACCTATACGCTGCTGCGCACTCCACACCTACTATACCCTCTCTACCGAAACATTCCAGTTCCTCTACGCCCGACAATCTCCTATTCCCATTCTGATCTCCCGGTAGGCCTTCAGAGACGTGTGCGCCTTCAAAACTTCAAAACAAAGGAGCATATTTCTTTTGCGAAGCCTTGAAATTGGAGGGTAGACGGGCCAGATATGATGAATCCGATGGTGCGTTATTTATTAAGATCTGAGACTCTGATTCAGTGCTTCAAGACGGATTCTCGAGTGCTCGAGTTCGTGAGGAGGGCTGAGGGCTTGGGATAAGACAACATAAGAGGAGAATGCGAAGATGAATTTATTGTTGAAGAGGTTCTGGGCTGAAATTGCTAGAATAGCGAACCTCGCTTGCTTTGGAGAGAAGTGAAATGAAACTGTGGAATGGGAATTGTAACCTACTTTTTAAGTAGAACTATTGAATTGTGTGCCCCCCTTACCCCCCCTGAAAAGCTTGTGGATGGGTTTCATGAGTACAAGAGGCACATCAATGAGTCCTTGACCTTGGCAGCAATAACTATAACATAAGAGAGGATTGATTGTTTAGCCCAACTTCGGCCATTCTAATAAATCGCGATTACAAGAATCTGCTAGATAGTAGCCACTAGGCCCGACTGAATAGGGGTCATTGTAAAATCTTCCCAAGGTGCAACCGAACTGCACAGTACCAAAGTCAAATGATCTTCGAATGATTCAACAGTAAATGAGACTCACTTCGTTAGCAAAGCGCCAGTGGTACCGTTTTTGAGCAATCTGATGTCAGGTCGAAGCATCGAGGAATCCACCATCGAATCGACTCCCAATTGCGATTTTTAATTTCGCTTCTTGATTCTGTCATACAAATGAACTCCAGTATATCCCGAATATGCGCAATTGAAACTTTGTACAGTACAAAAGAAACATGCTCCATCCACGTGTTTCCCGCTCCCATTGGCCCCCTACTTCCTATACCACATTCTGGTAATCTTCGTCCTTCTCATTTTGGCTTGCAATTGGAATATGCCATACATCAACGCCTCCGAGGTGGGTGGGCACCCAGGCACGTAAATATCGACGGGCACAATCCTATCGCAGCCCCTTGTCACACTGTAACTATAATGATAGTATCCACCTCCATTAGCACAGCTACCCATGGAAATAACCCATCTAGGTTCTGGCATCTGATCATAGACCTGTCTCAATGCCGGGGCCATCTTGTTCGTGAGAGTACCGGCGACGATCATAACGTCGGATTGACGAGGGGAAGCTCTGAAGATTATACCGAGGCGATCTTGATCGTAACGGGGAGTGGAGAGATGCATCATCTCAACGGCGCAACAAGCCAGTCCGAAGGTCATGGGCCACAGGGAGCCTTGACGAGCCCAGTTGGCTATCTGGTCGAGGGTTGTTCTGACAGGCGTTAGCGGCTGTTTCAACTCCATTGAGCCCCCAATTTTCCAGATTTTATATTGGGGAGAAGAACATACAATGCGTATTGCATAACACCCTTCTTCCCCTCTTGACTAGGCAAAAGTACCTCTCTCCTCTCCTTGCCCGTCACGCTCATCAATGGCGGGGGGGTAGTTAGGTTCCCAGGCACATTGTGTTGCGTGAGACCAGGACTTGCGGGTTTCGAAGACGATGAGGATATTGCTGCGATTGAGCGGTAGGGAATCAAGGACGATGCTGGCTTGGCTGTAGATACATGATCATTAGCTTCGCCAATGAGGAAGTGAGCGCCGGGAAGAGGAATACTTACCTCGCAGAACCAGTGCGGCGGCTGATCTCGTCGAAGAAAACATCTTGGAGACTAATTGTGGTTGCAGGGAGAGAAAGGAAAAGGTGGCGGGGCCAACAGTGGATAGCCGTTCGTGAGGTTGAAGAGCTTCACATCGTCTGCGTCAATAAATTGTTCGGTTGTTACTAAAGACCTACTCTGATTGGCCACATTGCTAAGTCATGTGATACACAAACAGCAGCTATTTTCCACAGAACGGACATTTATGCCGTCACAACCAGTGTCCATGGTAAACAAATGTCCTATTCCAATCGATCTTGATATCGCAAAGAATCCGGGGCAGAAGTTAACCCACAAGCTTAGAAACCAATGTTCAGCACTATTTTAGACATGAAGGTGGAGACTTGTTTTTTTCAGAATCCCATCCAGCGAGTCGTCTATAGATTCCCAGCGCTTTTGGCCGCTTTTACCACGTATGTGCTAGGAGAAAAGTATTCACGAGAAGCAATCAATCATAGTACAAATTAAGGCTTTTGCCTCCAAATAGCCTTCGAATCACATCTTAGGCACCCGAACTCTTCGAATTCTCTCCCATCAAAGCCTCAATTTGAGCGTCTACTTGCTTCTCCTCCTCAGCTGCTTTACCTTCGTTTTGCTCTATACCGGATCGGCCACGGCGTGGTGATCGCTCATCGCTGTCTTCCTCGCTGCTGTCGCTTCCGTGTTGGCTGTCCCGGTTGGTCTGGCGACTCCTGGTCATCTATATTTGGAATTAGTGTATAGGCTTCCATCTAAATGATATAGAACGTACCCATGATCTTACGCCACCAATTAAACCCAGACTGTATCCAGTTGCAAAGTCGCTACCAGGACCGGGACTGTCATTTCTAGGAATTTCTAACCGACGGCTGAGATGTGAAAGAGCTGACGGACTGGTGAGAGATCCACTTTTCGAGGAATCGTCGTAACTTTGCATACGAGCTGGAGATCCGGGTCTGCTTGCTTGCCAGAATTGTCTCAATTCCTTGCCTAGTTCTTGCCCAGTAGTTGTCCAATTTGAGCGGATAGCTTCTCTCATCTCAGAAACATGACGCTTCAAGTCAAGTTCGTTCTTTTTCAACCATGAGACGTTGAGTTCTTGGCGCGAAGTACCGCGCTTGAATTGCCGCGCAATATACTTCTCGTAGTCACGAACAATCCTATATAATGGTCAGCATGCCTGAGATGCTATGGGGCAATAGACTGAACTTACTTGGTGATAATGCCAGTAGTGCTGACACCTTCTGTTCTTTGGGTGACCAAAAACTTGCCAGCTTCCTTGATGGGCTTGTAAATATCATCCCCTTCATCAGCCCCGTATGGTAGATCATCGTGTGCAACGTAATCAATCTTGTGCTCTTCCAAGAACTTGGGTGTGACAATCCAGGGGCAGTCCTCGATAACTTCATCAACCCATTTACAATGTCTAACGGTCTCTGCCCGCTCTTGCCCAGAAAGAACAGTGAGTCCCTTGCGCTTATGTGTCTCCTTGTCTCCGGTCACACCAACAATAAGATATACATCGGGGAAGGCCTTCTTGGCTTGTTCAAGCTGGCGCATATGACTGTCGCCCAGATTAGCTTCTGGTATGGTACGAGCGATATTTAAAGCATTGAACTTACCCAAGATGGAACAGATCAAACACCCCATCGGCGTATACCCGCACAGCTCTGCCTGCTGGAGCTAGGTTCGTCTTGTATCCAACAGGGTCTGTTAATTGTCCAATTGGAGGTGGAGCCATTGACTGCGCTTTATCCTCTTGTTCATCCTCCTTGCCCTTCCACTTTCGTCCAACGCGTTTCTCAATGTCCGTACTCTCCTCGGTACTTTCAGAAGGCTCTTCTGGATCGCCATTTGGGATCTTCTCATGCATCGAGGATCGCAGCCGCTTCGCAGCAGGGGCATTGTCGGTCGAGGCTACTTTCTTATGCTTGGTCGCGCTTTCAGGAGCCGTCGATTCACCATCCTCGCCCGACGCGTCCCTCGACGATGCCTGTAAGTCATCCACTGCTACAGCATTGCTTGTTATAGTACTTGTCCTCTTTCGTTTGGCCGAACCTGCGGAAGATGGCGATGACATGCTGCCTGACGTCTCGAGGATGTATTCTAAGCAAAAGACGTATCAAAACTGATGTCAGTCGCGATTACACCGAACAAGCGAATCTCTAAAGCGCCGAGCTAGCTTGGGATGATCGTTCGTTCGTGGACGGGAATATAATTGACAGGTGTTGTAGAGTAGGACAGGACAGACAGACACCCTGCTGTACAGCTCCTAGCAGGGACAATTTTGACTGGGGTAGGATTCGCATGGATCTCTAGATGGCCGAAGTTCAAATTGCGCTCACAAATACAGTGAAATTCGGAGATTGGAAGTATCTAGATAAGAGTTGGGGCGAGAGAAGGTCTAAGTAAACAAAATATCAATTGACAAGAGTCTCGTCAGCGTGGATATTCGTGGCTAAGGTTCCTGCCAGGTTTACGTCCCAAACAATCCTGGTGGAAAGCCATCGTCATATAATCACGTGTGGGGCTAGGAAGAGGTGGGTTTGAATGAGAGAGAGAGAATCCAGGAATTTCCATCGCACACCCAGGTATGTCTGGTATGTAATGCAGATACATATCTCTAAGGCCAATATGCAAATTCGCAATAATTGGTAAGATACTCAAGCAGGTTCTAGCTAACCTCATCTATATATGTACTGTAGTCTAGATATTCAAATACCTCCCGAACAATTTATCGCTCCACAGTGGGCATTTCGCATCTCGCATGCCAGACGTCACTCATTTCAGAACCTCGGAACTTCATTACCCTCAAAATTTGAGATATCAAGGCTATTCATAGGTATCAATTGGTGCTTCCAGTATAATGCAGCAGCTGTTTTGCCTTATTCTAGAGACCTTCCGTTCCATTTCTGAGATCTGATGCAAAAGAAAGAGAACCCTCAACATGAAACCCGCTGCGTGATTGAGATCATAAATCAAAGAAGAAAGGGGAAGCAGAAACGACGCCGTAAAATCTCAAGTAAGCGCAATGCAAGAGACCTTCGGTTTTCTTCTCCCTGGTCGTTGTGCTTTCTCCAGGCTGCGTGTGGAGCTAGGAAGAACTCATGCGTGAAGCTAAACTCAAGCTGCCATATATCAAGACACCTTGCAGCTTCCATCCAGGCATCAGATGCAACATAGACATATGTCCAGAAACACCAATCACCCAGAATTCCAAACCGCAATAAACACTTTGGCCAAACTCATTCGGTCAAAGAAACTCTGGAACAAGAGATCTAGAGATTCGGTCTACCTGTCTTGAGGTTCGGTACTCTATTCGTCTTCCTTCTTTGCTGAGGCCTCAGTGTCAGCTACACCCTTGTAATTCGGGTCCGAGCTGCTGAGCTTCTCTGGCACCGCCGTGTCCTCCGTAGCTTGGCCTTTATGAACTTGGCTGGCCAAGTCCCGGTCCTCCTCGCTGCGGTCGAACATCTCAGTGTCATCTGAGTCTGTCAGAACTTCAGTACCATCACCTAGAAGGATAATCCGACCTCGCTGGTTACCACCAAACGACTTCAACTTCTGGTCCATGTCAACATCATATCCACTATCGCTGTCATCGAAGTTGTGGTGGACGCCAGGGCCGCGAAATTCAGCTACTCTCAGCGAATTAGCCAAGCACTAGTGTGCGGACGAACAAAACACTTGCCATACTCTGGAGGTGCACAAGGACCGTCTCCATTGGCCACTCTCTTTGCGATTTCAGCATACCACTCTTCCTCTGTCTTTCCACGTAAAAGTCCAACAATGATGATTGTCATATTGTCACAGCCAACGCCACCAGTCTCTGAGTTTGAGGCAAGACAGTTATCCATCATGTTTTCGCAGATCTTGGAGAGGGGCTGCTTGGCTGCAATTCCTCGGCGGACAAACTCAACTACAGCTTGGGAGGACTGGCAATCCCAGATACCTGCGTGTGCACCAGTTAGAATGACCATTTGGCTGCCCGCAAGGGTGATTTACCATCGCAAGCTACCACCAAGAATTCATCGTCATCAGAGATGTCATGGACGGTCACGTCTGGGTAAGCGGTGACGATCTGCTGCTCTGGGGCAAGCTCTGCACTCTTCTTGAACTCGAAATCTCCAATGGCTCTCGACAAAGCAAGATTACCATTGACACGTCCAAAATCAACAAAACCCCCAGCTGTCGTAATTCTAGTCTTCTCACCTACAGTTAAGTTAGTATCAGTTCCTTTACCTCAACTCTCTCCCGGGTCATCTCACCCTCATTTTGTGGTTTGTGGTCAAACGACAACGGTTTGGCTCTTCCCTTCACACCAAGAACACTCCTAGAATCACCAGCATTTCCCTAGAACTATCAGTTGCATTCTGTGAAGTAAACAAAGGCATAACATACCACGAAAATCTTAGTGGCGGAGATAATTGCTACGGAAGCTGTGCAGCCAGAAACCTCCTCCTCATATCGTGGGTCTGTGGAGCATGGGTCAGTTTCCAAGGGCTTCGTTGTGCATATGTTGCAAGCTAACCATTCAGAATTGCTCGATCTGTGGCCAAGAATCCATCCTTCAAGGCTTGCTCCAAATCACCCTTCTTGAACGCATCCTGCTTTGCGATGATGGGATGGATGTTCTCTCCTGCAAATAGTGCCACCTTGTCTCCTCCATGTCCATCATAAACACCAAAGAAGGAGAGTCTCGAATCGATTCCAGCAGGTTTCGACTTCTGGCCGTCCTCAGCGGTAGATTGTAGGTCCAGAACTGTAGCATGCGCATCCTCCATGCTAATTCTCCATCCTTGCATTGAAGACACACCATAGATCAAACGATCATCGCCACCATTTTCAGAAGCCTAGCAAACACAACATGTCAGCACTTTTAATAGAAAGCTAAGCTCGAGAGTGTTAGGACGCGCCATGGGGCCGCGCTTGCCTTGAAGAAGGGAGGAGTCAAAGAAACTATGAGGCAAGTTCGTAGATACAGTGCAGATCGGTTCATGCGCACACTGCTAGTAGGGGAAGAGGCGTGACAGCGGAGGCGTGACAGTGGAGGCGTGAAGGCAGATTCACCTTTGACAAGCCCATAAGAAAAATGAAGGAAGAAGAGACATACCTTATCAATGACCGGCTCGGAGAGAGTCTGACCCATCTTTACTAGAGTCGGACTGACTGTGCACAGTTGTCTCGCGCGGTTTTGTAGAGTGGAGCTTCTTGAAGTTTGAAGTAGAGAAAGGAAGGAATATGATGTGCGGGGTTCTGTCGCGTAGTGGGGAAGCGTGAGGGTAGAGTACAGATTATCTGTTACTGTTCATCAGAATCTGGTGTATGTATTTGTATTGAGACTGCGCGTTTGAAAAGGTTGTCGGAGGTGTCGCGTGTCGGGGGAAGAGATCTCAAAGTTGCTAGAACCTCGTCATTTGAGAGTCTTCCGGTCTTGTCTGGTCTGGTCTGGTAAGAAACTCGACTCAAAGGCCGCTAGCCGAAGCGAGCAAGGCTAGGCTGAATCAACACAGCACAGTCGGGGGATAGGGAAGGTGAAGGGGAGGGAAGTAGAGAAGTTCGGTTTTACAGCTGCTGACTTAGGTATTGTCTTTTTTATAGTTCTATATTATTTATATATGGTGCGAGGTAAGGCAGAAAGACTTCACCGACAGAATAAGAAAGTGTTTGTGTAGGGGTACGGTACGGTACCGTGGCCCTGCGATTTGGACACCTGGTTTGGCATTGCTAGCTACCTAAACCACCTAAGTAACATGGGAAAGGATTTGAGTTCCTTTGTACCTTTTTGCCTTTCAAAAGTAGGCAAAAGTAGGCAAAAGTAGGCAGAAGTAAGTACCTTCGTATGGCACTCTCGTACTATACTCTGTGCTGTGGCTGTGGCTGTGATTGTGGCTGTGGCTGTGGCGCCCTGTGCAGCAAGCAACTCGTGCGCCAGCCCAGCCCGGCCAGCAGCCCGGCCCAGCCTGGTGAGATTTCCTGCGTCATCGAAAGGGGAGATCAGGGCCATCCTCGTAAATTCTCGGGAAAGTTTCTGGGAACCTCGGAAGTCGGGCGAAAGAAGACGGAAGGCCAAAGTACCTCCCACCTACCCCTTTTTTTGGCAGTCTGTCTCAATAGTGGCCTTCCTCATCCTACAACACAAAATTTTCTGCTTAATTACAGACAGTAGCGGGCATTGACATTCCATGAGAATGGCATGAAGTCTCATGTGCCGTCATAGGATGAATCACACAATAATGAGGCATAGTTCTCGACTCTTGAGAGGCAGATCCTCTAGCGAGCTTTCTCTAGAGATTCAAACTAAATGACCAGAAACAAATGTAGAGCAAAAACGTTCAATTGTTAAGTCATCAATTTCGTCAAACGATTCTAGGGCCGATTTTAGGACTGATTTTAGGACATCATTTTACATTATTCATTAAGCCTTCATTGGTTTTGTACACTATGACCTCATTTTACCTAGATATAAGCTGTATAATCCAACTCTCCTCTTTGCGTTTCGACCCTTTCCACTTTCCTTGCATCAACGCTGACTGGTCTCCGACCTGCCCCCCTTACAATTCTCGCGGCCCTCCCTACCTCAGGAGAACTAGGCGTCGATTTCGATTTGCCGTATCCTGCTCCATTTCCGATTACAACGCCAGCGTCGTTTTCGACCACAACATTCCCCTCCTCATCCCTCGCACTTCTTTGAGTCTCCCAACTACCCTCAGAGAATCCGTCAAGCAAGTAATCCGCGTATTCATATTCCCTCTCTTTTTCTTGATGTTGTTCCCGCTCCGGACTTCTCTCCATTTGGGATATCGATGCGGCGGAATCGAAACGACTGTCTCTGCTCTCATTGGACACTAAGCTGCTACGAGTCCTACTTCTCCCAAGATGACTTTGGATATAACTCCGTAACTGCCTGGTTCCCTCCCTCGCAAGTCCATAACTGATGCCGAATGAATCTCGCGTGTCCGTCTCGTCGCTCATTTCACGTAGCCCCTGTGCTATTGTCTCCTCGAGGCTATCCATAACTGCTTCTTCTGGCACGGTTGGGGAGTCCGCGTAGGAAGTCCTAAAGGCGAGGGTTCTGGCACTCTTGGTTATTTTATGAGAGTTTCGTGTTGAAGAACCTCCGAAGAATGGCGACGACCCGGTACGCCGACTAACGGGACGTGAGAGACGTGAGTTTCCGCTGCTTTCGGAGAGGGCGGACGGGTGGTGTATGGAAGGGCTCTTGGTCACTTGGCGAATTGATTTCCGTGCTAAGGTTGGTGTTCTTTTTGGTTCGTCATAGGTTGATGAAGCGCTAGCAGTGCTTTGACGCTTGTCAATCGATGCGGCGACTGTAAGCCATGTTCTCGAGTCTCTTGCTAGGTTACGCCCAGCTTCCCAGTCTTGACCATGGCCAATACTTCGACGAATTGCAACTCCGGAAGATGAAGACATAGAATCTTGCCTGCCGTGGCCGATGCCTCGCGGCCGATCCATAGTTGGCATGAATCTTGACTGTCGTCTCACTGACTTTGGTGGTGGAGGTACAGATTCCTCGATAGAGGGTATTGGGTCAGGAACTTCTTGAATGTCCGCCTGGCTCTGCAAAGCAGAGTAGTTGTCAAGCGGTGTAAATGAGAAGTTGCTATCGCGCAGATTCAGAATCGTGCTCTTCGGACGTTGCCCAGGAGGGTAACTCTCCCTTACGGAACGAGGCAGATTTGAGGCGAGGACCATTGCTGATCGTCGTACGTGGCCTTTCCGGGAGTAATTAGAATAGTTCCGCGTTAGTGGCTGCGTCTGAGATGAGCTCGTCCCTGATGATCTGAGGTCAGGATAGATGCTATCCTGAGTATAACTCCAACTATTGTCGGACTTTGAAAGTGCATTGTCAGACTTCGATCGCCTTGCAAATCCGAAATCCGAGTTGCGTAAATCTATTAGTTGAGAGAGTCGTGGGTCAGACATCGTTTTGGACCTTCTCAGATGGTTTTCGTCCATTGTTTTTGGATGTCGTTCTCTCTCAGCAGTTTCTGCACCAGAGATAGGCCCCAGAACGGCTCCCGGCCTAGCACCGCCTGACGGACCGAATCCAGACATATCCAGATGAAGAGGCCGTGGTGGTGGAACGGGAATCAAGGGTGAAGGTTGAACTATCTCCTCTGCACTTGATGTGGCTTCGAGGGGGGACGAAATCGCCCGTTTTTCCACGTTTGCGAACGCGCCTTGTTCCTTTGCTGCTCGCCTTCGTCGACAACAGCAACATAATGCTAATAGACAAGCGAAAAAGAGGATACTAAGAGGTATAGTTATTGCAAGAATAGCTTTGGTACTGAGACGCTTGTAGGAGTTCACGGCAGCGACAGCTGGGTCTGTCGTGGTTGACACAGTAGACCCCTGGGATGTCTGCGACGGGCGTGATGTTAGAGTGGAGGAGGACGATGATGAGGTGGATGTTTGGTTGCCTGCAACAAGTAAAAGTTGGAACGTCTCAGAATTGACGACACTGGTTGACTTTAATGTTGCAGATAGTTTGACTTCAATAGCTGATGGCTGTGTAGCTGACGGTATTTGTCCGGCTAGAAGAAATGTCTGAGAGTCGAATGAGAGCCAAGATTGGGAAGGTGATATCTGAGCGACAAGATTTGTGTCAGACCTGTTGCTTAGATACGCACCCAAATCGTAGGAGAAAGAGGTGCCTATTGTAGCATTGAGGCTTCCAATTGACTTGCTGAACAAAGCCACTTCAACCACGATACGCAGCACAGCATCTGCTGAATCACCATATATATCAGTTACTTGGATGGTGATGTTGGTAGAAGTTGCGTCCTCTGGCAAAGTTCCATTGAGTATGAGAGACGAGTTGTCGAAAGTCATCCATGATGGTATCTCGGCAGATGCTGTGACTATGTCAGAGAGCTTTGGAGTGTTTCCGTCAAGCTCGAGGTTATCCGACAGTCCATTGAAGGTAATTAGTTCTCCTACTGTCGCATTCATCACCACATCGGCGTTCTTGAAGGCCAACAAATGCACGCCAACCTCAATATCAAAGAACATTGATGCTCCTCCGAAACCCTCAATATCCGAAGCAATGAGCTGTATCCCGAACGTCTGTGGCGGCTGTATGAGTGACTGGTAGTCCGGACTCTGCCCGCTAAAAGTCAACGAGCTTTCGTTGAATTGTATCCATGAAGGCAAGGGCGTGTTTGTGGTGGTAGTGGCATAATAACTTAAATTGGCACTACTGCCATTGTCCAAGAAAGTACCGGCATCCATTGCGAAGCTGAATGAAGTTGAAGGATGGTATAGGAGAGTTGAAGGGGCTGAGAATGTACCGACGGATTGTAACTGGGTGACCGGTATGCTTATCGTTGGAGCTGGATTCCTGGATATTACCAGTGTTGCTTGAAGTGTAGTTGATCCCGTCGAATCATTCGCAGTTAATCCAATTAGAACTCCAGTCACTGTGTCTGCGCCAACATCACTCGTTGAAGGTGTTCCGGAGAGGGTTCGGGAGCTGCTGTCTAATGAGAGCCATCCAGGTCCACTTGAAAGGGTATATGTCATGGACAAGTCAGACGAAAAGGTTGAACTAGGGAAGGTATAAGAGAAAGGCGTCGACAATCGTGCTGCAGGAGGAACTTGTGAGTTTAGAGGAAATGCAATAGTCGGAACTGCACTGGTGAAAGATTCGAAGATGGCAGCAGCGAGAAATAAACCCCGCAGTGCCATCTTTCAAAGGCAGTAGCTGGATATGGAGTTTATTCCTTCGAAAGCTGTCAAGCCAATTGATGTTACGACAGCGACAAAGTATTCGGGTATCTAAGAAATACATGAAATCGACAGAAAGAGTCAAAAGGAGAAAACCTGGACATGTTGGTGGTTGTCAACGAAGATAATTTTGGGGGCGCAGTATAGGGAGGCCCGCCTATCGGTGGTATCGCCTTGCGTGGAATTCAAGACCTTAGCAAAAAGGGAAGAATGACACACTGTAAGGGATGACAGAACCTCGGCCCCAACCTTCTCCTGGATCAAGCGAGTATACAGCTGCGGATTTGGAACATGAGAAACAATTGTGTGGCTCCATTGACAACAACATTGCCTTTGAAGGCGGATGAATATCTCAGTCCAGCCACTTTAGCCGGCGCATGTTGTTAAGGTGTAGCCTAACACCAGTATGCGCACCTATGCATACGAATAGCGACGGCGAGAAGGAAATATATCAAGGTACCACTCGAGGCCAGGTCAGCTTGAAGGTCTTGAGGGAGATGACCATAGTAACCCCTTGATTCGGGGATGAAGATATTGATGAAGGGGTGCAGTGCGGTTGACAGGAGCCGAATAATGCAAGCAAACAAGCTAAGGGTGTTCTTCTTTCGATACTTTATCGATTGCGATATTAGCACATACAGTACATGCCGCTGCCCTTCTTTGCTCACTAGGTAGTTGTGAAGGGATGGAGATGGGAATGAGAATGGGAAGGGGAATGGGAGAGGGGAGAGAGGAGAAGCAATGGAATGGACCGCAGTTTGGAGTGAAAAAAGGGGGCAGCGAGGCGAGGTGTGAGGGTCCCCCGATAATTAGCCGAGAAACATCAACTTTCTCCTCCTTGGGAATTTGTATGGCTCTGTCCCTCCACCCAACTCCATTTCCCTTTCGCTTTCCCTACCAGAATCTCCCAAAATGCGATCACGTTCAGCCTCCTCAGAATTCTCACCTCTGTCGATGGGAGAAGACCTTGCCCCAATGCCTACGTACAAATCAGCCTCCACAACCTCCATTAACTTCTCAAATCTCCTCGAGCCCCCACTTCAACTCCACGAAGACCTCAAGTCTGGATGCGGAGGGCAGCTCTGGCCAGCAGGGATGACTCTTGCTCGGCACATGTTACGTTATCATAGGAATTCAATGAAAGAAGCGCGAATGTGGGTCTTGATATACGCAGTATATTGTCGGGAGAGGTCATGGGAGTGGTATGTTTAGCTAATTTTTGTTTTCAAGTCTTGAACTCGGAGCAGGTGGAGGACTTGTAGGATTGGCTGTGGCCATAGGATGTGACTTAGATCACCCGATTCATATTTCCGATCAGGAGAACATGATCGACCTCATGCAGAAGAACATCAAATTGAATGGTCTCGAGTCACGTGTTAAGGATTTGGTACTGAATTGGTGCGTCATCCTGATTCAATGTCTCTTACTTGAAGGCAATACTTAAAGGCATTCTCCTAACAATGTATCCAAGGGGCGATCCACTACCAGAAGAAGTTACCAAGGAGAGACCGACTGTGATTCTTGCGGCCGACTGCGTCTACTTCGAACCCGCCTTTCCCTTACTTCTCGCTACTCTTGAGGACCTCCTTGAACTGTGCAACGATTCTGTCATCTATTTCTGCTTCAAGAAGCGGAGGAAGGCCGATTTGCAGTTTATGAAGTCAGCCAAGAAGAAGTTCGCTGTGGAGGTGATCGAGGATCAAGATAGGGAGACTTTCTCGAGGGATGGCCTTTTCTTGTATACATTCAAACGAAAACCATGAATGATAACATGAAAAATCATAAATTCATACTCAGCAACTCTCGGTGTGATCCCAATGCCAAATGGTGACCTCTCACTCTTCGAGGCTACTCGATTCGACGTTCTAGATCTCCGCACTCTCCTCACTACCTCCCATATTGACACCAAGCAGGAACGCTGGTTCGTCAACCTTGTGATGTTCATAGGACAACACTCCAATGGCTCCAGGTTCTAACATCATTGGCAGCCTCTGACAAAGCTCGAATCCAATCCATCGTTTTGCAAAAGCTCTCAAGATATGTCCGTGGGCAATCAAAACAACATCTGCAGCCTTCTCCCCGTGCATGTATGGCGCCTGTATGTCTCTAATCTTGGCAATTATCCGATCCAGACGAACTGCTACGTCTGTGGCCGATTCTCCCCCTTCGCAACCATCGACCCAGATGTTCCAGGGCCTTTCCTTATCTAAGCCTCTTTCTTTCCGAGCAGCTTTGATCTGGGCTGTAAGTAGCCCTTCGTATGCTCCGTACTCCCACTCTCGAATATCTTCACTAGTCTCGTAGTATTGTTGTAGGTTTGTGCGGGAGCTCTCGTCGAATAGAAGTCCGTATGTTCGCTGGGCTCGAGTTCGAGGACTGACAAACAGACGAGCTATTCTTATCGGATCAACAATTTTTCCATTTCCAACAACTACTTTGGCAGATGCGGAGACTTGCATCTCGCCATTTGCAGTCAGTGGGATGTCAGTGCGACCAGTGTAGCGACCAGAGATTGTCCATTTGGTCTCCCCTATTATTATTTGCAGGTTAGCTGCTCCATATTTCAACCTCGCGTCGAGGTTTCGACTGCCTTAATAGTTGTACATATTAGGGGAATTGCAGATGTTCCACTCTGGGACGTACCGTGTCGAACGAGAAATACCCGTGGGGTTCCAGCATCCTTGTCTGGCATATTGACTCCTGGTTATTGTTGTTGAAGAATGGAGGGCTGGGCTGGGCTCGGCTGGGTTTGGCAATGCAGCAATCAACACCTAGATAGATCCCTGCTGTGGATCATAGTCCGTGTAATCCGTACAGTGCATTATGTACTGTAAAGGCTAAGTATGTATCTACCCTAAGACCTATCATAGGAGATATCCTTTATTCACTATTGATACATCAAGCCCATTTAACAATCACCATTCCGGCATCACTTCTGATTCGTGCTAGGTATATACTGAATTTCGGCCAAGGCCAAACAACCAATCAGATCTGTCTTGGTACCGACGAGGCTGACAACCGATCATGATGTTGACAGCACAACCCATGGCCAATGAGAGGCAAGCGTATGTGTTTACATCATGCTTGACTGACATCGCTAGGCGCGATATATGCATCTCGCCCCTTTCCATTCGTGTTCAGCTTTCTGATCAGACTATCTGGGGACATTTCATGCATCCCTTCTACATTCCGGCTTTCCTTCGTTTGTCTTCTTGTCACTTCTAATCTCAAGCTCCTTCTATTTATCACAGCTATAGTCTCCTTATTTTAGACAAGGCCTTGCGCTTCTTTTTATCCTATTCATATCTACAGGATACTAGCATATCAGATTGTCGTTTAGAGACTTCAACAATAATCACCCTCCAACTACCATTGCTGCTACCCACTTTCTACCTGACTTATCTTTACAGTGATATTTCCTGGTCTCTAGATTTCTCTTGGCGATTGCCGGCCCTAAACGAGAACTCACCGCGATGGGCGGTGTAGTGCCCTTCATATCTTTGCGTAAGCCACTTCCGACGCTCTGCGAGTTTATAAACAATGGCCTTGAAGTGGCACCGAGTTCTGGATCAATTCCGAACCAGATTACGACATATATCAATAGACTCGATAGAGCCTCCAGAGAGAGTGGCAGCTCTTCCTTTTTGCCCTTTTCTTGATCATATCCATTGCGATTGGGTTCTTAATTTCCCCCTCAAAGGACGCTGTATCTATAACAGAAATGCTGGATACTTGAACCACAAATTCTCTTCTCACTGTCACTACTCTTCCACCCCGGGATATTCGTTAACTAGATTTGCCGCCTCACTAGAATTACCATAAGAATTAGCAAATAGTGTTTCACTTATGATACTTGACAATTGTGTCAAATCGGATGTCGATCCCTCGCCAACATAGAAAACTTGCGGGTTATGCATGGACAATCTTGATGATGATTCTGTCCATTGCCCTTACCGATGTCATGAATGTCATGCAGGATATTACCTTCGTACTATACTGGCTGCATCAAGGAGTGATACTTTGATGCTTTTACTGATGAGTACAACATGCCGCCAAAATGTTGTAGCCCTGCCCCGTTGTCTAATGCCATCGATCTCGAGCTCGCAGTATAGTTTTAAAGGCGGAATGTAAAGTATTGTCTTCCCCTACTTGGCCGGAATATGGAAAATATACGTATCCATGTCAAATACAAACGTGGAACTCACTTCTGTTGAGGATATCTTATGCCGGTCAGTGACTGTGATGATCGGTGGGAAGAAGAAGAGAATGAGGATACTGGCCGGAACCCGACAATGACGCAACGAGTAATTTCGACTAGACCTCCCCCAACTTGTTATCCATTGATGCAAAATTATACTCTTGTCTCGAGACTGTCAGGTTACTAAAAGATCGCCTCGAGAGGAAAATCAAGACGAATAAAGAAGGCATCTAATTGAGGGGTCCCAAAATGCGTAATGACTGATCCTATGCGGCGTGCCTTGGCAATTTTTGGAGGGAATATGTCTTGTGGTATCCGTTCCCCCCTGGACCAGGCCAGACGTTGCCAGCAAAGTGTGTCCAGATATCCCAATATGTTTCGTAATTTTGCTGGTAAAATATGGTAGATGTGAAGCTGCAGCTGCTCATTGATATGCTTCCAGTGTAACAAGGCAAAAAAGCAACAGAACAATTCGGCGGCAAGGATAAGCCCAAACATAAATTAAAGAAAAGAAGGGCTGGGAGTGCAGCTACTATGAGAGAATCCTTTGCGACACCTGTAAAGCGGACGAAGAATGAACAAGTTTGCTTGAAGAGACGTTTTGGGGAAGCTGCAGAAGCCTTGGTTTCTGAATTATGGCAATGTAAAGCTTTACAGATTGACCTAGTTTCAGTCAGGTATCCGCATGTTGCGATCGTTGGAGCGTAGCTGTGGCAGACTAAAGCCCATGAGGGCCTTCATTGATTTGAACATAGCAGCATCTGACGCAGATCAAAGGATATTAAAACTTTAAAAATACGACACTCTTTGATGATCTAGCAGAGTATTTCGAAAGATTTCAAGTATTCCATAGAAGAGCATGCACTTGTGGATGCTTTCATGTGGAATCACTTCTATTCCTCCTTGTGATATCGTTGTTGTACAAAGACACTATTGATTCACAAAATAGTACATGGGTTGCAGTGCGTCTTGAACGTAGCTCGAGATCAGTCCCCCTCTATCATCCTCCTCCTACCATTCACCCTTTGAAAGATTTGTTCAACAAGGGACTACCCTCGCTGGCCTCATAATCACAGATATCAGCATGGTCCTCCTCCTCCTCATCATTCTCAATCTGCCTCTTCTCAACTCCCACTCCTGCACTCAGTGCCCCTATCAACTCCCCCAAAAACTTATCGCCATCCCCAACCTTTATTTGTTTCCCCTCTCCATTTTCCCTTCTCATAGCCTCAATCAAAGCCCGGCGATCTCTAACTCTGCTCAACGCACTCATTGTGAATTCGTCTGCCTGGAAGCCGACCTCCTCTAGCCTTCTCATAACGTCAACAACCATATTCACATCCTGCATACGAGCGTAACCATGAGCCAATTTGTTCCAGGTAACTTGACTAGGCTCGATACCACGTTCGCGCATCATCGTGAGCACTTTTTCAGCCGCCCGCGGTTGTGATTGATCCATGAAGATTTTAAGGAGGATCGACCAGGTGTAGACATCTGGCTTGGGGGTGGTGAGACTGACGGGAGGAGTATCGATTGGGGATTTGTCGGGTTCTGGTGAGAAGTCTTTGTCATGGAATTCTAAAGAAGAGCCTTGGGGAAGGCTGGCGTTGTCAGATTCGAGAGTATATTGTGAGTAAGCCTCCTCATTGTTTCCATCCGTGGTCGCTACTTGAGACGGCTGAACCAAGCGATCTGGGGTAGCGAGCATGTCTCCTATGACACTGGGACAGTCGCCAAGAAGTTCCGGGAACATGCTGTAGGTCTTCAATACCAAGTTCCAAACGTGCGTTGTTTGCGTCAAGGCTGCAACAACGGGGTCGTTGTTCAGCACAAGTTCACGGAAATGACTGTAGAATTGCTTTACGGGGTAGGGGTTTTGTAAGTTATCAAGTAAGCCAGTGACCATAACGACCAGGGTGGGTGCTGGAGGGTCCTGTAATGGTTGTTGTGAGCGTTCGGCGGAGATTGATCTTGTCAGATTGGAATATCTCTCAGCGAAATTCGGGATGATCCGAGCCAAAGGCTCAAGATGAAAGTACTCGCAATAAACTTGAAGTAGTCGATCAAACGCAGGTTGCTGTTGCGACTTGGGCCCGACCAAATCATCCCATGTTTGTCGTTCTTGCTGATGGAGAAGTAGAATCGCGTGGAGAACATCAGTGATTATTTGACAATTCCTCAGGTGGTTCTGACGGACACAGTCCATAACCTTCCTGATAGCAGTTGGGTCCATCCTCAACTTAGCATCATTCAACAGCATCGAGTATGTAAAGGCATCGGGTTGAAGGCCAGTTTCAATCGTCAAATCGTGCAGCTCCCAGCCAGTCTCGTGATCACCAACCTGCAGCGCATTTTCTAGAAGAATATTGTATGTTACGATATTGGGTTTCGCTCCCGAACCCAACATAAATTCGAAAATTTCGGACTCCAAATAACGAGTTTTCCCTGATTGCAAACGATGTTTACGTCGAAGCAAAGATGAAAAGAAACTCAACATCTTTGGAGTATTAAGGTTGCTTCCTTGGTCCTTCAGCCTTTGTATAATCGTGCATGCAGTATTGATCTTGCCAAGCTTCGTAAGTCGAGTTCCAAATTGGATCAGGGTATTTTCGTGCAAGGGATGATCGACCTCTACTAGCTTTAGGTAGAATTTAACCAAAAATTGCCCATTCAGCAGTTCCATTGTACGATAAATAGTACGTTGAGATAATTGGACATGGTCTCTTGGACCATCTGTCAGGAAACGCCGAATCGCGCTTATTACTGCCCAGCGCACTTTTGGAGCATAGATCATGGGTTCGCGAAGGTAATGCGAGACGATGTAGTCAAGACTATCAGCAACAGCATATCCAGGGGGGTAAGGCTCCACGAATGTCGCATCCAGAACGTTCAGAGCATTGTCTGGATTTTCTTCCAGAGCGCTAAGCATGATCTCCTGCCACAAATGAGTTCGGCTATGCGGCGGCAGCTTCATCCATAGCTCTCGAATCAAGGCAGGGGATTTTTGTTCAAACAATGCCTTGCCAATTGTCAGAGAAGTTCGAGAAGAGTGATGCCTGAAGAGTTCTGGTCCGAGTCGGCCATTCATCGCTTTGTCGTAACGACTATTGAGCATTGCAAATCGCCAGTTCCACGATGAAGAAAACGAATAATGGCCGAGGTCTCCTCCTGGTGCCAACCTGACAAACTTCAACCGAACCTCTGGCAATCCTTTTACACTGCCCTGTCTCCTGAACCGGCGTACTTTCCTTTTCCCGCCTTCCCACACCATCCTAGCTTTCTCAATTCTCTTGGATTTAGCAAGAAGAGCCAGAGTGCTTCGTGGGGAAATGTCAGCTGCTGGCATTTTTGACACCCGTAACTCCCACAGTTGTAGTGGATTTCTATCTCTTTTTGGATTCGTAGGCGCTCTGATTGTGGGGGTTCGACGGTTTTCTGGTTTTACTTGGGTCTTGTCATCAGCTAACACTCTTCTGACTGTTGCAACTGTGCTCTCAGGAGGGCGCTTCTTCGCCTTGTCACCCCACACCTCCTCATACTTTGCCCAGAAGCCCTCCTCTCCAGGAGCCCCAGAAGCACCGCCCATACCTCCAGCATCAATCGTCGAAGCATCCCCTATAAGATTGTCAGCTTTCATCAAGATCTTATCATGTCTTGTATTCCCTGGTACCGCTGAGGGTCGAACTCACAATGATCCCTGGCGTCTTGCGGCTCATCTCCTCTTTCCAAATCGTCCTGGTTGTGGACCGACTGACGAGGCGAACTGCCATAACCTTCCTTACCACATACAATAGTGGCCGATTTTGTCGGCACAGGATCCGTTGCTGAATGAACCCTCCGTAGATTGCGAGGCCACGGCTGGAAGACTCGGGGTGCCAGAAATGGGAGGATGGGCGGTTTGAATGTTGGCCAGCATTTCGTCAACAAATCTAAGCGTGGAGGCATCAGCTAGTCGCCGCAGTCAATCAGTATTCCCATACATTGAAGCAGTTATGGACAGAAGATACATGTAAAACGAAGTCCATAAGTTGTGAAGTTGGAGGGAAAAGGGTGCCGTGCATTGAAACTTTTTAGCGCGGCCGCAGCCACAGGTTTGACCAGGTGAGGCTGAAAGAAATCTGGGTGTTGAACGAGGCCCCACGAGACAACATCACAGTTCTTGAGCTGGGCCGAAGCACATGGCACGTCCTCCCTAACCCATCCTCACATTACACAATATGTCTACAACTCATGCGACTTTGGGTGCTGCTGCGGACGAGCGAAAAGCACGTCTGGCCAAGCTCAAATCTCTGAAGCGGAAACAACCTTGCGACGAAATCATAGCACCCGAATCTACACGCTCACCCTCACCACCAGCTGAACCTGATGTTGCGAAGCTCCACCTCTCAGGAAGAAACTACGATCCAGAAGCCAAGGGGCCGAAGCTTGGATTTGAAGCGCCGCCAACGTTAGCCGTCGAAAAGACCTTGGAGCAACAAGCGAAGGAGGTAGAGGACGAGGTTAGGAAGAAGGCCGCTGAGGAGGAGCAGGATGAGAAAGGTGTAGACTTGTTCAAATTGCAGCCAAAGAAGCCGAACTGGGATCTGAAGAGAGATCTGGATAAGAAATTAGAGATCTTGAATGCTAGGACAGAGAATGCGATTGCGAGGATGGTGCGGGAGAGGATTAAGGGAGCGCAGAAGGCCGCGAGCTCGACATTGAAGCAAGGGGCTGTTACTGCAAGTGAGGGGGGAGAAGAGATGGGAATGGAAGGTGTTGCTTTAGTGGAGGGCGTTAAATTGAGGGAGCTGGAGGAATTAAAAGAGGACAGACATGAGAACGAAGACGACGAAATGGTGTAAATGCCTCATGGCTTTGGATGGTCACGGCGTCACTTGTAGAAGGGGAGCATCATATTGGAGTTCGGCGTTTCTGTAATCATAAATGCAATGGCTTATAGCCACTGGGTAACTGGGTATTCCCTCTATCCTGCAATTCCACGCATCGCACATATTTGATTAGTATCCAGCATTCTTACCAGATGCACACCCTTCTGGCATTGCTTTTGTGAACCAACTACAGCATACAGAAGTGTTCTTATCTTCCACCACCATTCATAGTCTGTGTCAGAGCTAAACGCTTGCTGAAAGGGCTCAGACTTCGCTCTCTAGGGTTCGAAACGGGATGCCTATTCTCAATACCAGCATGAAAATTCCGAGAACGCTGACGATCATGGGATGGCTCCCGCTGATTCCTATAGGGGCTTCTACTCTCGGTGTTCCTGCCTCTCACTGGTGGGCTGACTTGTTGGTATCGCCTTCGTGTACTTCGGGACTTTGGACGTTCTTCGGAATTTCTTCTTCGGTCAGTAGAGCTAGATGAACCAGCCGAAGAGAACGACTCGCGCCGTCTTTTCTTTTCGGAATCAGTAATTCGGTTTCTTGGAGGGGACATAGATATGCTAGAAGACATCCGACGCGGTGGTGGTGAGGGCCTGTCTGAGGAAAGTTTGTGTGTAGCCTGCCTGGGAGATGGTGACCGCGACATTCCTGTAGATATACTGGAAACAGAGGCTGATGATGTAGAGGTAGATCTCATTCGTTTCGAGGCGCCTCGAAGCTCCGGGTCCTCATTTTGCCTCTCACGTTTTCGACCCCTACTTCTAACGTGGTCGGCGCTGGCAAGTAACTCATCTGCGACACCCTTCCTGTAGATATACTTAGCCAGAGCTCCACGTCACGACGAGTGATATTTATGAGAAGATAGAGTCAGGAGTAAGTGGCTTGGGAACTCTGAAAGGAGGTATAGTTGTACGCACTTTCTCAAAAGATCTTGCGGGACATCACTTGTCAACTTTGGCTGCAGCTTGGGGTTTAATAACTGCTGTGTACGCGAAGGACGGGAGACATAAGGGCGTTCTTGGACGACGGCTTTGCACTCATAGCTATAGTGGCGTAACCCATGATAAGCTTTCACATGTTTGGCTGGGGGAGGATGCACATATCTCTTTTCAGACATTTTTGGCACAACGTGGTAGATGTCGCCTTGGATGGACCTCCAATTGTTGAACCTTTCGTGTATCTATTCATATCCACTGGTATAAGAACGCCCCAGTCGGACTGCTCGTGACGAAGTAGTACAGTAGTGTATGACTTTCTCTCGCTGTGAAGCTTTTGCTCTGCGCCGTGCGCTAGAAGTGTGTGAAGCAGTGCCCTTCAATCACCTGGCTTCTTTTCGCACTATGCCTGCGATATAAAATTGTCTGTATGTTGTTCCACCAGAGACTTTAGGCAGGTAAATTCGAATGCAACAAGAGATGGTCGACGGAGAGGGAGTCTGATTGATGGTGCGGATGGGCGACTACAGTAACTATAAGCCACTGTGCCGGTGAAGGGTTGGTACAGTATTATTGCTGACAAGCAAGTGTAAGGCCTAGGCGATGTCAAGAATGTGAGACGGGAAGTATGGTGATGAAGGCTCGTTGCTTTGTTGTTTCGTCACTCTGATACTTTGTAATATTATGATCATGCTGGGCAGGGATTATATTTCCACACGCTAGTTCGTACTCTAAGCGCAATCGAACGGTCAGGTTTGGCGGACGGACGATGCGTTACTTGACTTTAATCCTAAGCCTTTGTTTCTGCCTTCAAGAACCACCAAAGCTGAAGATGATCTAACCAAACTTCTAGCTCTGCAATCCGAATCATCACGAACACCTTGCACAGATATTTCTCTGTTCCATAGTCCTCCAGTTGAATTGTGGCTGTGATCGTGGTGGTACGAGCAGTCAACACAAAAGCGCATTTCGCCCTCCATCTCGTGGCTTGCCCGTCGTACCCCCCAAATAATCAAACGGGACGTCCAGAAGCTCTTATTTCCCGATTCAACGACTTTCTTCTACCTACTTGTCAGCTACGACAATGACACAGATGGGCTTTTTCTCCTCAGGCGCTTTTGTTAACTTCCCTTAATTCTATCTAAAAGCTTTGGTTTCGTTCTCTCGGCCCGTCGCCTGGCTGCGATTCACCTATTCTTCGAATTCCTCACACTCCTTTGCTACGACTAGAAAGAGCCCAAGTTCACTTGAAAACAATCATCATTCCCGAAGATGGCGACGGCGCCAATGTCTGCGGATCCCTCTAGGCTCTCCTTTGCAAAGGTTAGTCTTGCTTGGGCGGCCTTGTCACATCAGTGCTGTGCGAGGTATCTTCAATCTAGGAATTTTCGACTAATTACTTGCTCCTCTACAGGTAGCTGCATCTGCAGGAAAACCGAATGTCGCACTAGGTCCATTTACGAAAGCGGCCTCTTCAAGCCCAACCCGCGATTCAAGAAAGGAGAATGTCATTATGTCAAGTCAGAACCAATTGGCAGATGCTTCAGGTCACCTCGACAGATCTACATATAACAAGTCCTTAATAGATGAGGCTCCACGTTCCTTGAATAATAATGAAAGTTCGATTATGGAGGCATCTGGACAAATTAGAAATTCACAGGCAGAAAATCTGTATCGCCCCAGTCTTCGATCAGACTCCAGCACCAACGAGGCCAGACTGATCGATGCAGTCAAGGCTCTGAATGTAAGCTCTCCAATGCCCAGTCTTGTGGTAAATGGCTCCGGTGTGGATGTTACAAAATCCAAGCCTGATGGAACAGATCCGTTCTTAGAGGATCATCTCTTCCACCGAACAGATTACGGATCAGAACTGGGGACCAAACCACCAAGTCTAGATGGAAAGAGCATCACGTCAGGAACCACATTTGCACTGGATGAGAAGGAATCGCTGCGTCCCGATGATAGTGCAAGTGTCAAGGCTGCTGAGGATGATGATACCTTCTCGGGACGAGGTTCTATTGTTGCAGGGTCTAGGATTGGGTCTGAAGCAGCAGGTCGCGCATACAGGGCTCAATTCTATGAAGTCCCTGATCGTCGAAACATGCAGCTAATGCAGGAACGTCAGAGCCAGGGAGTCAACACTCCACAGAGTGGTTCTTCCTCTCAGCAAATGACGGATGATGGAAAATCAAAGCCTCTCGTAAGTACGGCAGAAGGCCCAGATGCATTCAACCTGTTCTACCGCCAAACTCCCGATGAGAAGTTGTTGGAAGCCCTAGAATCGCCAAAAGACAGGATTTTTCTTCTTCGGCTGGAGCAAGACGTGATAGAATTTGTGAAGGACTCAAAGTAAGTCAGGGGCTTCTAAAACCAGCCTACCATTCTAGCCTAGACTTGGCCACTGATCATGAATAGGGAACCTTTCATAGATCTTCCGCCATGCAATTCTTTTTGCCGGATGCTTACTCACAAACTCGCGGACTATTATCATATGACCCACCAGGTTGATGCAGCCGCTGGTGCCGTTCGTATCTTTCGAACTCCCTTCTGTCGACTGCCACCCTCACTGACTAGTATTTCCAACCCTCCTACTACCGGAAACACTCCTCCTCCTACTATGCCAGCGATGAAGATTATGCGCCGAGGTGGCGAGGGTGATATTGGCCCAAGCGCCTCTAAAGCGACTTCGGAAACTGGCAGTGATGGCAAAGACAAAAGCTTATCAGCGAAAGAGAAGTGAGAATGAGTTGTTTTGTTGCCTGTGACCAGTTTAACTGACTTCAGCAGATTGTCCCGTGAAGAGCGAGAAGCAGCTTATAACAAGGCTAGAGAACGTATATTTGGCAAGGAGGACAACATCCTGGATTCTACTCCGGGTATGACAGCTACTCTAAATATTATATAAACCATAACTAACATCTACATTAGACAATGAAGATGGAAATGGAATGTCTCGTTCAAGCTCCGTTTCAACAAAGGATAGAACTTCACAGATCAAGAGACCAAAGCCCCCTAAGCAACGCCGAGATGATTCAGAGAGCTTCGACCGCAGGTCTCAGTATACTCCTTTCTTTCCGCAGCAGCCAACACCCACATGGATTCCGCACACTCAGTATCCCCCCGTGGCCTCCCAGTCATCCAACGGCGTCGCTCAAAACAGCTACCAATCGGCTATACAAACTCAGTTCGCTCCATCTGCTCAGCAATTCAACCCGGGCACAATGCACACCGCTGGCATGTCACCATATAGTACAATACCACAGGTAAACACAGGCACCTCCTCCGCACAATTCTCTCTAATGACGATTCAGCATTATCCTCCGCAGCAAACCCAACAACGTTTTCAACCACACAGTGCACCGATTACCACTTTTGGCACTCCTGTACAGTCACCGCAGCTCCCGACCCAGCAGTGGCAACAGCAACAGCAAAATCTTTACCAAACCCCATACTTGCCCCAAGGGTCTGTGCGAGGTCCACAAGGCTCGATTCCATATGCTTTTGGCCAGTTGCCCAGCACTGTCAACCCAGCGGATCCCAAGAGTCAACACCCCATTCCTGGAAGCTTCAATCGACACGCTTTCAATCCGAAAACCCAGTCGTTTGTTCCCAACAATCCTGGTCTACCGATTCTTCAGCCCGTGTCCCATCATGGATCACCTCATCATGGATCACCTCATCATGGATCTCCACATCACGGCTCACCTCATCTTCCATACAATGCCTTTCCTCCACCTCAACAGCAATTCACCAATGGAATGTCTTACAACATGGCTCGACAAGGATCGAACAATTCTCTCCCATCTTACCATGCATCTCCAAACATGGCTCATCGGCCAATGATGCATCAGGGTGTTCCTCAAGGATTAATTTCTGGAATGCCACATGGATCGCAAACCATGCATCAGAATCTACAACAAGGGATGCAGATCTCGCAAAGTGGACAAGTCGGCAACCATCTTCCCAACTACGGCAATCCGTCGACCCTCCCTCCCAAACCTCCAACTGGAGTGTAGAGGATTTGTGTGATAATATGGCGTATGGGTAGCATTGGAGAGGAGTCAGTGGAAATTGCGGGCATAGAATGCTACTTCAGTACTGGGTTCATAATATTGAGCTAAGAGACCAATACAACAACACATCAAATTCAGAACATGGTGCAAAACAGTAATTAGGTCAGGTATAGTATTTCTATGTGAAGCATAACCCACCGTAAACGCCGAACTTTTCCATTCCTATACAAACGTAGAGAAATGCATCGTTGAGCTGGAAAAGTTTCAATTAAAACACCACTAGTCGGTGGGCTCCCTCGCTTGTCTGTCTCCCCCGCCGCCTCGTCCCCCTCCACGCTTTCCACCCCTTCCACCACGCTGTCCCTTCTCTCCACCACCACCCTCTCCACTCTGTGCAGCTACAGTGTCCGAGCCACCCATAGTGAGAGTAGCTGTCGCCAGTCTTTGAGAGAGTTCAATCTGAGTGCGGATTGTGTTCGCCAGGTATGAAACAACTAGAACATCCTGGATATGGTTGTTGAAGTCACGCTCGATATCTTGTGGGTCGACCTTTGGTGATAAGGACAAGGCATTAATCAAGAATTGGCCAAGAGCGTTGGAAGGTTCCCGTTCTTCGTCCAAAACCGAGTTGACATACTCTGATACCCTCTCTAGGAGATCGACCGTCTGGTCAACCGCACGTTCCAATCCTTCAATATCCGACACGACTGGTGCAGCCCGGCTTTCACTATCCTTTGCTCCTGAAATCAACTCAAGACCGCTCTTCTCAGCGTCGCTGTACCGAATCTCATATGGTACTGGGATGAACAGACAGCTCTCCGCAGCTCGTTCGGCGTTTACTCCAACCGGTGCACTGATGTATGCTTTTGCTTCAATATCCTTTCCTGCCTCAGTCGAAATCGTCAAGTGAACAGCGGGGTGAGGGAAAGTTCCAGTTTCAGGACTGGCGAAAAAGTTCTGAATCAATGCGCTGAAGTTGTTGAGGGTAAGGCTTGTCGTGTACCATCCTAGTAGTACTTCTCTCGGGTTGGCCTTCAGTTGCAATGCCAGCATATTTTTCTGGTACTCAACGTCCACCTCAACCTGATCCTCATTTTCCGTGTGGGGAATCGCAAAGCAGTTTCGAACTTCCACCTCCATGCCATCTTCCGATCGAACACCAAGAAGAGCTCCGATCACTCGCGTAGCTTGTGTTTGTGAATCATCACGGCGGATAGCATGATCAAGGATCGAGAATACAGCCTGTATTGTATGAGTAATTGTCCAGCGAGCGTAATTCTATTTTGCAACTTGCCTGTGGCTGAATCACGAGAGTTAGTGGCGCAGTTGGGGCAGTCGTAGGCTGAACACCAAAGGCAAGAGGGCGGGAAAGATGTAGGAAATTATCTGTGGCGACCGCCATGCTGGGCAAATGCAGAGATGGTGGAGTTGAGGTCGTCGAGTTGATACGAAATTGAGCAACGATGAGGTTTGGTGGGGTTATGTGTGGGCGAGCTAAAGACAGTATGGTCACGTGTGTACTCGTTCCCGCGTCCTTTCCTTCTTATGTTCCTCTACTCTCTCAAGATATCAGAGTCAAATCTCCATTTACATCACTTGTTTGATCATCTCGACACGATTTACAGCAGTACGATACTTCTTGGTGCGGTGAAAATGTGTTGCCAGTCTGTTTCTTAATTTTCCTCTTTCCCCCTGTCACGCTAAGATAAAGATAAGGATTGGACTTGGATATTTTTTTGGGGGTGAGACTTCTTGCATTGTATCATTTTTTGGGAACTTCTACACGCTCATACAACTCAACAAAATGGCTTTCCATGGCTCTAGGGGTGGCTCCCAAAGCCATGGCCGGGGGTCTGTGAGTTTTAGAGGCAGAGGGGGAGCAAGAGGTAGCGGGAGCAGAGGTCGAGGGGGATATAGAAGAGGAAGAGGAAAAGCAATTTTTGATAGTCAAAGGGTCGCCCAGCAGAAGGAAGCGTAAGCCAACCCAAGTAGAAGCGATAAGGGGGGAATCTAACATTTCTTAGTGAGAATGCCGAAAATTCGGAATCACAAGAATCATCTGAGGAAGAAGCGGAGAGTGAAAGCGAATCTAGTGACGAAGGAGAACCATTACCAGCTCTACGCTCATATGTAGCTCTCATGCAAAGCTTTGCTGTCGATTCGACACCTCAAGCAAAGAGAAGGAAGCTGGAGCATATATCTGAGTCTAAGCTGGTTCTGGCTGACGAGAATGAAGACGTAGATGCCAAGCTTGAAAGTCTTGACAAAGTCGAGGAGCCTGAAGAGGGACCAGAAACTGCATTGGATGATATGCTTGACGAGGTAGATGAGGAAGATAGCTCTGATCCATTTGAGGCACATTTCGCAGCGCCAGACAATAACGTTCTCGCCCGAAGGCTGAAGGCTCTCGAACAGAAGCAGTGGACGACTCAAAAAGAACCTTTCTCGAAGACAACCAAAGCCATCTATAGCATACCTGAGAAGTCAGGAATGAAAGCTAGTGGACATGCCTCGATTACTGGACCCAAAGAATTGAAGCTGAAGCTTAAATTGGCCAATACTATGGCAAAGCAGAGACCTAAGTTCAACGATCTGGAGAAGGCGATTGCACCTCTTATTTTCAGCTACCAAGATATATTGTACTGTCAGCGGACCCCAGTCATCGCCGATAGTCTAAGGAGATTGACCTGCTTACACGCTATTAACCATGTTTTCAAGTAAGTGGTTTCTATCCATCCCTGCAAGTAGACATTCACTGAGATGATAGAACTCGGGATCGTGTGATTAAAAACAACGCGCGTCTTACAAAGGAAGACGGTCGTGATGATCTAGAACTGCGGGATCAAGGGTTCACTCGACCTAAGGTACTGATGATTCTTCCAACCAAGGAAGCCTGTGTGAGAATGGTAAATATGATCACCTCCCTATGTGAGCCAGAACAACAGGAGAATCAAAAACGATTCAACGACTCGTATGTTGAGAAAGAGGAGAAGATATCTATCGATAAGCCAGAGGATTTCCAGGAGTTATTCAGTGGAAACGTCGACGATGCATTCCGACTTGGCCTAAAATTTACTCGAAAAAGCGTCAAATATTTCTCTCAATTTTACAATTCGGACATCATACTTGCCAGTCCGCTAGGCTTGCGGTTTGTGATCGAAGGAAAGGGTGACAAGAAGGGAGATCATGACTTCTTGAGCTCCATCGAGATAGTCGTGGTTGATCAATTAGATGCTCTTCTCATGCAGAATTGGGAGCATGTCGAATTGGTCTTTCAACATCTGAATCTACAGCCCAAGGAGGCACACGGTTGCGACTTCGGTCGAGTAAGAAGCTGGTACTTGGACAATAACGCGAAATACTTTCGCCAAACAATTGCTTTGACTCCCTTCAACACTCCTGAAACCAACACCTTGTTTTTTAACCAGTCCAAAAACTGGGAAGGCAAGGTAAAGATCACCGCTTCTTGTCCAGGAATTATTCAAGAACTGGGACTGAAGACTAGACAAACGTTTTCTCGTCTCGACTCGCCATTATTCGCTACGGATCCGGATGCGCGATTCGAGTACTTTACTACAGCAATCATTCCATACTTGAATCGTCGTACAAAGGATACCACTGGTACCCTTATCTTCATTCCATCATCCTTCGACTTCGTCCGAGTCCGGAACTACTTCGCAACCTCAGCAGCAACAAGCACTTTGTCCTTCGGCAACATTTCAGAGTACACGTCTAATAAAGACGTTGCGAGAGCGCGATCTCACTTTTTCAACGGACGGCACACTGTTCTCCTGTACACTGAGAGAGCTCACCACTTCCGCCGGTACCAACTTCGAGGGGTGAAGAAAGTCGTCATGTATGGATTACCAGATAACCCAACCTTCTATAAGGAGATAGTGGGTGGTTTCCTTGGAAAGAGCGTGCAGGAGGGCAAATTAGAAGCCGGAGATGGATCTGTACGAGTTTTGTTTTCAAGGTGGGATATCTTGAAGCTGGAGAGGATAGTTGGCACAGACAGAGTAGGAAAGATGGTCCGTGAGAAAGGGGATACCTTTGATTTCTTGTAGAATAGATAAATGATACCTGGCTCCTCATACATGCAAGGAGTCCAACCCTTTTCAAAAACGCCAACCATGCAATGCTGTACACTTGTGCCACGTAATGATACAATATATCTCTGCTGCCGGGCATCAAGCCTAAACTGATCCTCCCCATCTACGCTCCACGTGCTTCAGGTCATCCGTTTTGTCCCTTTCCTTCACATCCAACTTCTCCATCTTTTGAATCATCTTCTCCATGGCCTCCTCTCCATCGTCTCGGTACCGAGTTACTTTATCAAAATTTTTCTCCGTCATCTCGTTCATCTCCTGCCCGGTGGCCCGCTGTCGAGCTATCGTCCTTGCCGTCATCGCAAACCGCATGTCCTTTGGACCATCTACAAGCTCTAAGATAGCTGATGGTGCATGATCTGGTTTCAGAGGTTCGATCCGCAGTACTCGCGTGTAGCCCCCGGGTCGTTCGGCGTATCGTTCTCGCAGTTGTCCGAAGAGCTTTGGGAGGAGTTCATGTGGTGTCTGAGCCATCAGTTTCGGTATTCATGAGTACGGGTAGATATTGAAATTGAATGATCTAAGTGGACGTATACATACGTAGAATATGCTCAAAGCTCTCCGCTTGCTGGCCTCCGTGTTCTTCTTTCCCAGTGTGATAAGCTTCTCCGCCAATCGTTGTGCCTCCTTAGCTTTTGGCCAAGTTGTCGATATAGTCTCATGTTCGAACAAACTAGTAACCAAGTTTCGGAGGAGGGCTTGTCTGTGGGAAGATTTGCGGCCTAGGTGGCGGTATTTCTAAGTTTTCAAGTCAGTATAGTCTTTGAATAGAGTGACTAGTAATGCTGCTTAAACCCGACTCACCATACGTCCGCCTGCCATTGTGTAATTCAAAATCCGTATGTGTAATACGCTGTGGTTAAGTCGACAATCGACGTCGTGATAAAGTTAAATCTCGACTGCTTTCCTTGCTTCTAGATACAAGGCCCTGTCCCTGTCTCGGTACAGTAGTGGTGTAGATGTGAGGTACAAGACTCCAAACGAAATTTCGCTAGGAGCCGCATCGGACCATCAATATCCAACAACGTCAGCCCTTGGTGGCCCTCCATCAACAAGTCTACCAGAGCTTTTACTATCCAATTGGGATTATTTTGTCCGTATCGTCTGATCAAAAAGCTACATTCCTATCCCCGTCGCTCTTGGCGCGGCGGACATACGAGATGGGCTTCACAACTGGATTCGTGAGCCCCCAAGAAACACAATTGCACTAGACTAAGCTCACTATGAAATAGACAGGAGGCGTCACTCTAACTTTGGGAGTTGCATACCTCACAGTCTTGGCCAATGAACGAAACAGAGGCCTTCAAGGTCAAGAGCTTCGATCCCAGGCTTTTGTACTAGAGCGCCTTCTCTACCCTGAACCTCTGACACCAAGACAGACCCGCGCAGAACTTGCACGCGAAGAGCGGAGTACCTTAACCCAGACCGCAAAAGATAGATGGAATTCTGAGGTCGAGAATGCAGTCCGTTGGGTGCAAAAAACGGACTGGTATAATGTGAGGGAGAGCATGGAGGATGCTGCGGCCAGGCTACTAGGAGGTGGCTTGCAGAGATCCAGAGAGGGTATGGAGAGGTTGGAAATACAAGCTGGGCCCCGGGTACAAGATGCTGTTGATAGGAGCAAGGCTGCCGCTAGAGAAGCTGCTGATCAAGCTGGTGTTGGGATTAACAAGGCTGCGGCCATGACCACTGAGGGAGTCGAGCGGGTGGGCTCCGAGGTTGAGAAGGCGGCTGGTAACGCTGCCGCCGCAACGAAGGACCAATGGTCTGAATCGGGGAGGAAAGCAGTAGAACTTCGCGATTCAATGGCTGTGAACAAAAATAAAGCCACGACAAGCACCAAGCCCGGAGCTCATGAGGCCGCGGACTCCATCAAGCACAGCGGTGGAACTATTGATGCCGCCCGCGGTGCCGTAAGAGATGTAGTGAGCAGGGGGGTTGAGAAGGGCAAAGAGGCCATTGGCAAAGCACAAGCTGCTGTTGGATTGGTAGCTGAGAAGATTGAATCGAAAGGCCAATCCGCTGGCCTGAGCCACTCTTCTGCTGTGGAGAAAGCTTTGCATCAGAGATATCAGCAGCCTAGATTCCATGAGAAGTCGGTTGAGGAGGCACTAGCGGAGAGGTACACACCAATTGATCAGAGAGATAACTCTCAACTCAGAGGATTGTAAATTATCTGTGGTAGAATTATACCTGGTCTTTCTATTCTAAGGGTGTCATCTGCCACCTGCTGCAAGACTGTAAGCAACTTCTTTTCTGTGTCCACAAGTTACCAGTTGGCGTTGAAATTGAAATTCGACCAGTATCACATCACTCCTAGTATTCAGAATGACACTCTCAGTAATATTCGATGCAGTATGCCAACCCAAAATTTATCTCGGCATGAAGCGAAGATAGTTCCAATGTTTGAATGTAGATTGTTTTCTCTCCTAAACCTTTGCAAATTCTCTTTCTTCGATGGGAACTTTGCATCACTGGCCCAACTGTTATACCTGAATCTTGGCTTCTCACTGCAACTCTACCCTTCGAAAGGATTTATTGGGTGAAGTTAATACCAGCATCTAATGCATGCACATCACCATTAGAGTTGGGACAATAAATATAGTCCTATACAGGATCCTCTTGTCAACAGCACTGTCAATCTGCGGGCAACGAGAAACTCGAGCCTGTAGATACATAAAACTACAATACGAGCAAGTAGGAGCTAAAGAGGTACCTCGAGATATTTCTGAGTATACGAACACAAAGGTGCCTAATGTCCAGATCATTCTTCAAGTTTGGCTTCCATACATGGATCTACTAGAAAAGCTGCCACTCAATGGCCTAGGAGATGACGAGCGAGGGGATCGCTCACCAGTTTTTGCCTGACAGTATCACCTATTGGAGATGTCCGAGAGAATGTACAAGGTGGGCGTCTATTGGCGGGTAAAAAGATGTTTAATTCAGGTGCTTACCAGTAGAAGCAGCATTTGGATCCGACGAAGCTGCCCCTCGAATCCATGTTTTACGAATGTCTTCTCTATTGAGAAACAGTCAATTGCCGTAAATTGAAAATTGTATTAAGTTCAAATCAAACATTTCATCAAGTACACACACTTCAAACCCTCTTGGCAGTTTATGCCTGTATTACTACATCTAATCAAGTCTTCGAATTATTCTTAAGCCAAATGCCACTCACAATGGTCTCTTGACTGCTCCCCTCATCCCCATCTGAAAGTAGTATTAAAACCGTGATGAAGTGTCCCAAACGCAGAAGTCTGCCTCTCTAAGTCAACCGTCAAACAACAGCCCCCTGAATTTCAGTTACACCATCGATTCACTGTCCTCGACCTACGCTTACTGTATATGTACCTACTAACACTGCCTCTTACCTAAGTGACTCCTTTGCTACGACCAGTGTACTCTAGTTTAATCTAAGATTCACCATTTCGCTGTTGTTTACTTGGTAATGACCATCGGCCGCAGTTCAATCAAGTACATATAGAAAACTTACCGAATCTTTATTGACGGAAAGGACGGCAAAAAGATAACAATGGACATTGAACTAGAAGATATTGTCATCCGCATCTGAAGTATTTTTGATTGAGAAGGGGGATTTGTATTGGAGATGATGTCTGAGGCTCATTGCGAAGCTGCTCAAGGATGAAAGACGGAGTCTCAGCCGTGGTATTGTAGTCTGTCAAGTATACAGTACAGTATGAATAAATCGATACAGTTACATCATTCATATTCATTGCCTCGAGCAGTGGCGGCATGTGACATAGCTATCCCGCCAAGGTGGCGCATTTGAGCTCTGCAGCCATCCTCCTGCACGAAGATCAGAATATAGGCCACAAGTACAGATACGGCGGTCGAAAAATACTTGCCTGTTCGAACGATCTTTGACCCGATAAGTTTTGATATAAGGCATATTACCCATAATCCATGGGTAGGTTTCTTCGTATTTTGGACATTTTTGAAGAAGCATGACCACATCTGGTCTTTGCCAGTTTAGCATAGGCGATTTTTAGATGAAGCCATGCTTTTTTCCATCTCCTTTTGAGATATCTCACTAATCTCAACTCCTGCCAAGGGCGATAGCCTGCAGTCATGGAAATAGACAAAAGGTTAAAAGAGATGGTTTGCGTTTAGAAACAGGGCATCCTAAGTTATCTTATTTCCTACTAGCTGCAGCGCGATGTCTCTCGAAGTGAGCTGTATAGGATGTGTGCTAGAGACACTGGTCCTGAAGAACAGCGCGATGGCTTTCTCAAGACGACCCAGATAGCTGACAAAACCAATGGCCAAAAGCTCTCAAGTGTCCCACGTAAGAATACTTTCAAAGACAGGAGCCTCGCTGCAAACCAGAGCTGGTGATGTCGTACAATGAGAATAAGCATTTGCTAATAGATACTTAAGTTGTCCTGATTGCGTTGTTCAATACACTAGGTACTCCGAATTCGAATCAAGGGAAGCGGAACAACTGCCCTGCAGTCTCTACATCACCAAACCGGGAATGCAGAAGGTGATATTGATGAGTTCTCAGAACGAAGCCAGAGATAACAACAATCCAAGCTCTCCGCACAGAAATGACCACATCAAGGGGGGCATAGGGGAGGCAACGATCAGTAGCCGCTGGCGACCATGTCCCCAACTTCAATAATTACCAAGTAAGAGGTGAGATCCGGATATGAAGCCTTGCAAGGCCCTGATCATGATTTTCATACTGAGGTGTATTAATCCATTAATCCAATCGGGCACGAACATCATCCTCGTAGCCTAGGACGTTATCCACAACAGCGGCAAAGCTGGTACTATGGCCTCCCCACTGTTTCTCTTCCTGCGTACATGCACCTCGAATTGCCTCGGCCAGATTTCTACTCAAATCAGCCACTACAACTCAAACCAAATGGGCTAATAAACCTCGGGGTTTACAGCAAGGTATGTTGAAGTTTAAGGTTGATGATATATGAGGGTGACCATACCTAGTGTTCCCCTTGGTAGCATATCCCTGGGACTCTAACTCATCGGCAAGTTCCTCTTGATGGTTGTCTAACAATGATGAATTTGGTACCACAACCAACGGAACAGCTAATCTCATGGCGTCTAGAATCGTCCCGGCTCCTGTAAACCACACTTAAATGACTGTGCCAGTTCACAAGAATGGAATCTCACTTACCAGCATGGCATATAATGAGTCCCTTCTCACTTCGCTTCCTTGCTTGACAAGCCTTCATCTCCTCGAGGAGGCCATTCTTGTTGAAGTCAAAGGCACTGATCTCTAAACCTCGTGTATCTGTTGGTTCCAAAGCCTTGAATTCCGAGAGCGAGTCTCCACATTGGAAGGTGAGTTTTGTAAAACCATTATCTACAAAAGCCTGCAGACAATCTTGGGTGAGAACTGCTCGGATAAGTTCGGTGAATCTTGCTGTGGCACCAGTGGTGATGAGACACTCTTTGGCCATCTTTCCATTCTTGGAGGAGTACTAAGAGAGATAATAGTTGTTGCGAGAATGCAAGGAGCTGATTGAGTTGTGAGATAGTTCACTCGTATACTTGCCCGAAGCTGCACAGTTTTCAATTCTCAACATTGGCTTGAGTGGCGGTATTAAGTAAAACAAAGATATAAAGAAGTCTTGTATATGAGCCTGCAATTATATTTGACTGCTTATCGATAATGAGTTTAGTGTGGATCTAACACCACGAGGGTGCGAAATTATCCGATCGTCGATCATGATTTTACCTATCTAGCCTAGCTTGGGCTACGAGCTAGGAATTTTGTTGCTGTGACTGGGGAAGCGCGACATCAACAGTATCACGGATCATGGCAACGGCTCTGCAAAGCTTCCGCTCTACAGCAAGAATCTGCATATGTAACCAAACGCCATATCGATATGCACCCAAGTCAACTAGCTCAGGGAGGACTCTCTCAACCACAGTTGGAAGAGCCGGGGCGGCCAATCCTGTCAAAACTGGCCTTGCCAAACTCAAACAAATAGAACAGAACCTTGAGCAGACGAAGAAAAGCTCCGATGAACACCTTGAGCCTTATCACCAAAGAATTGATGCGGTATCCCAAAAGCCGTACGAACTTCTGCAAGTACGGCGGAAGAAGTTAAAGGAAACTTTTATGAATATGGGAGAGGCTGAACCTTGGGAGGACGAGTATACCATGGAGGACGACGATGATGATATGAATACTCTTGCCCACGGAGAACTTGAACAACATCGAGAGATGAGACATTATGCCAGGTTAACGGCGTGGGAAATACCATTGCTTTCCAGTTCGTACTACTGGCTCTAGGACATCACAGGAGTTTCCGCTAATGCGTGATAGAACTTGCAAAGCCGTTTCAACCGCCGACCAAAGACATGCCTTTACGATTCAGATATACCACCTATATGGGCGAGCAGCATCCGGCCGAGAAGAAAGTCGTCCTAGAATTTTCCCCAATGGATATGCCCGGCTTGACGAAAGTGCAAGCGGAAAAGCTTAGGAAACTGTCTGGGGTGAGATACAATCCCGAGAAGGATGTAGTCAAGATGAGTTGCGAGATGTTCGAGACCCAGGCTCAGAACAAGCGGTATCTTGGAGATGTTGTTGAGTCGCTCCTAAAGGAAGCGAAGGTAAGGAATTTGTCTGACTTTGTTAAATTCCGATACTGATTGTCACAGGACCCAACCGACACGTTTGAGGATATACCACTGGACACGAGGCACCACCATTTCAAACCGAAACCAGCATTTCCGAAGGAGTGGGCAGTGACGGAGCAGCGTAGGGAGGAACTGATCAGGTACCGTCAAGCGATGACTTTAAAGGACCAGCAGCGAGAGATCACTGGCCAGCTGATAGATGGCATCAAGCAGATTGAGGAGGGCCTTAGGAAAACATCAGCTGTGAGAGAAGTGCTTCCTGAACCAGTTATGGTAGGAAGAGGGATGGGAAAGAAAGTGGCAGTGAGGCGGTAGAGAGAACGGCAAAGAAAGCAGAGGATCAGATGGCTGACTGTATGAATATCAATTCATGTACAAGACAGGACCTATCAGACATTGTAAGTTACAGATACATAGTACAAAAATAAGCTAGAAATGGGCTTCCTCGACTGGTTTTTTCTCCTCCTTTATGTAGATGTGCCTTTCTCATATGATGAATAGTAGAAAGCCTCATCCAACAATGCCCCTAGAATAGTTGGGCAGTACTCTTACCGTCGGACGTGCGCACGAGTCGAGCCGAGCCGCTACAGTAGTCGGCTTCTGAACAGCCCCGCCGCAGCTGCTTTAGACCTCGGCCCCATCCCTACCTGTACAAGTCTATTAGGTAGTGAAATAGCAATACAGTACTCTTACTCGTAAATACAAAGCACACAGTATAACAGCATACAGTAAACACTCCCTCATCCCCCCCCTCCTATCTCTCCCTCTCCCTTTCGCTGCAAGTCAGCACTAGGTAGTTCTACTGTACATCAACAATCTCGCATCAACGATCTTGTCACTTGGCGCAGGTACAGTACGCATAAAGCTACCTGCCTTCCCGGTAGCCAACAGACTCTGCTAACGCCGCTATCAGCACAATAAATTCGCGGGTAGAACCTCCATTTCATGCCAAAATAAAAAAAAACCATAGGCGAACCAGACCACCATGGCAGCATCCGTGAAGATCACGCCCTTCGAGGCTACAGCCGTCAACTCCATCTCGAGCACCGTCAGCCTGTGCCGAGCTACATTCCGTTCACAGAAGACGAAGCCACTTTCTTACAGATTAGTCCAACTGCGAAAGCTCTACTGGGGGCTCGTCGACTATTCCGATGCATTGGTGGAAGCTTGTAAGCAGGATCTGGGAAAGCCGGTATTCGAAACCTTCATGGCCGAGATCGACTGGTGCAAGAACGATATTATGTTCGTCACTAAGAACCTGGAGAAGTGGATGAAGGACGAATCGGCCCCTGATATACCGCTGATGAATTCATTGTTGAATCCTAGAATACGGAAGGAGCCTCTTGGCACGGTCTTAGTTATCGGCGCATACAATTTTCCCATTCAGCTATCACTTGGACCCTTGATTGGCGCTATTTCAGCTGGCTGCACAGCTGTACTGAAGCCCTCTGAAGTTTCTCCAGCTTCCGCTATGGTTTTGAAGCAGATTGTCAATGAATATCTGGACCCAAGTGGCTATGCTGTGGTGAATGGTGCCATCCCGGAAACTACCGCGTTACTCAACGAGAAGTGGGACAAGATCTTCTATACTGGAGGCTCCGGGGTAGGAACAATCATTGCAAAGAAGGCTGCTGAGACATTGACACCTGTATGCCTGGAACTTGGAGGACGCAACCCAGCCATTGTCACCAAGAACGCGGATCCACGTCTAGCAGCTCGTCGCCTCATTTGGGGCAAGCTTCACAATGCTGGCCAAGTGTGCATCAGCCAGAACTATATTATGGTCGAGCGGGAAATACTCCCTGCTTTCATCGAGCAACTGAAACTTGCTTTCAAGGATTTCTACCCTGATGGTCAAAAAGCAAGTCCTGACTATGCCAGAATCGTAAATAAAAGGCATTTCCACAGAATCAAGAAGATGCTTGATGATACTCGGGGTAAGATTCTCATTGGTGGCGAGGTGGACGAAGCTGAGAACTTCATCGAGATCACCGTCGTGCAGGTTCATGATACCAAGGACTCGATGATTGTGGACGAGTCTTTCGGACCTCTAATGCCTCTTTTGGCTGTTGACAGTGTGGAAGAGGCTATCACTATTGCCAACTCGGTTCACTCTACTCCATTAGGGTTATATCCTTTCGGTACTAAGGCGGAAACAAATAAGAGTATGACTAACAGACATGCGGTCATTTTCAATGTAATGCTAACACAATTCAGTTCTCAATGAAGTGACATCTGGGGGTGCATCGGTTAACGATGCGTTTTTCCACGGCTCTATTCCAACTCTTGCCTTTGGTGGCGTGGGAGATTCCGGACAAGGCGCCTATAGAGGTAAGGCCTCCTTCGACACTTTCACCCATCGTCGTTCCGTGACTACCACTCCCAATTGGATGGAGAAGCTCATCGACGTCCGCTATCCTCCTTACGATGGCAAGCTCAAGAAGATTCGCCAAATGAGCGAAATGAAACCCAACTTCGACCGTGAAGGCAGAGACATCAAGGGTGTCGGTTACTGGCTCAAGTTTGTACTGAGCCTAGGGCGGAGCGATACTAAGAGTGCGTTGTTGAGCTGGGCATTCGTCGTTTTCGTTGCAATTGGCGCTAAGAAATGGCAGTTTAATAGTGGTTTGCCATCTTGGCTGCATTGAGGTTATTTTGTGTAATGCACCAAGGGTAATTCAACGATCAGAGAGCATTGTCGAAAGGGAATGGCAGTGCCAACAGCTTCCAGCTTTCGATATTGTGTCTTACAATTCGTATTAAATGTTTGGCTTCCTTGAGACAGTTGCATGAAACAGTATGCCACTGTTCGGATATTCAACGAAATTCCTTGCACTTTACCTTCTTACCTGGGGATTCTTGGGCTTGGAATGCTACAAATTGTTTCACTGTTGTCCAGTCTGATGTTTGATATGCAGGCTTCGCTGGTTGCCCAATGTTAGGTCTGTTGTTCATCGTCCTGTATAATCATCAATCAACTAGACATTTTAACAGGCCCTCTCAGATTTATGTTGCACTTCACAAACCCCAAAACAACTTCTCGGGGGGTTATTTGCACTCCAAAGTCCCATAACGATAATCCATGATCACAATTATTCTTATATTAGAGGCATTTAGTCCAGACAACCGTCTCTTGTTGTCTTTCAGTTCATAAATCAATGTCAATATTCCTGATAAGCTTTTAATACTGCGCGTCTCTGGTTGTCTCCATAAGGGTCAAGATTACAATACTTCGTAATTAATCCTCTAGCTCTTCTGTGCTCTATCTTGCCTCTCACTTACCTCACTTGCGTCCTCGGAGATGAAATAAGAGAGAAATGGTATTGATACCGGAACTATTGGATATACTACAGTGCGGACAATGAGGTACAGATGTTCCTGGGTTTGGCGGAACGAGTGAGCGCGACGTCGCCGGACAAGTTGATTGAGACAAGTCATTTGATCTAGGCTGGAATACTGCTGGGAACATGAAACTTGAAGAGATATATATATGTATGTATGTACGACCTTAAAAAAGATGTTTAAGTACCGACAAGCTTCACATTTCGCAAAACCCAGTCAACTTCTCAACATAAGTAGACTCTGAGTAGTAGCAGATAAATGCACCATAATCTGAGGCAGGCCATCTGGATATTGGAAGCATGAAGGAAGATAGAAGATTCGGAGTACCGAGGAGCTACCAAAGCTGAGTACACTTTTGTTCCTTCTACGTCTATATCTCTATAGCCATGCACCATCCAACGCCAACCAATGCGCAAGTCAACGCTTCCACCTCTACGCGCAAGTACCCTGAACTAAAGCATACAATTACGGGGCAACAAGCACAGCGCGATACCTCATGTTACCCTCATCCAGCTTCCTCATAGACGCCTCAATGCCCTCAATCGTCATTGGAAACTCTTCAATCACAGGCCTAATTTGATGTTGCGCCGCAAAAGCAAACATAGCATTATGCACTGCTCTGGCCGCCACAACAATGCCCTGGATCCTCAACTCCAATGCAATAAGTGGCATATACGGGATTGTCAAATCACCATGACTGACAGTTAGTGGGTACAGCGTGCCGCCGGGTGCCATGATGGGTAGGAATTGCTTCCAGTCTGGCTGGAAGGAAGTGCAGATAAGGAGATGGTCAATTTTTTCAGACACTTCGAGATCTTGGACACCTTTGGTGGCAACGAATTCACTGGCCCCGAGGGACATGGCTTCGTCACGTTTACTGTCTGTGCTAGAGAAGACGGTTACTTGATACCCCATCTTCGAGGCGAACTGGATGGCGAGGTGACCAAGGCCACCGATACCTATCTATTCGTGGAATGAATGAGTAAGTGTCTTTCAAGAATATCGCAGGATGGAGGAGTAAAATAAAGACATTCAGTTCCCCGTCCCAACATCAAAGAAATCTCAGAGCGGAGTGTAACGTACTATGCCGACGCGGTCGGTAGGTTTGGCTCCAAAAGAATAGAGGGCATTGAATACAGTTGCACCGCCACAGTTCTGAAGATAGTCAGCTATTATGTTCACATTCATTGAATGCATTGAATGCAAGTCGGGTATAGTAAAAGGAGAGATACCAATGGCGCAGCATATTGCCGAGGAATGGAGTCGGGGATCTTGTAAATATAATCCGCCTTCCATATAGCATAGTAGGCGAAAGAACCCTGGTCGTAGTCGTTGTACCCGTACATAGCACGTTCTGGACAGAGAGTCTCGTGGCCAGTATAACATTGCTTGCAATGATTACAAGAACTGTGTTGGTATCCCCAGCCGACCGAGTCGCCCTGTTGAAATGTCGTGACTGCTAATCCCGTTTCCTAAACTGCTATTAGCTACGATTATACAACAAAACAAGTCCTGTTTCCATAATGCTCGAAGAATACCTCGACCACACCAGCTCCCTCGTGCCCGAGCACCATGTCGACCTTCTTGAAGTGCTCATCTGTGCCGCATACCCCCGAATGGGTGACTTTGATCAGAACCTCATCTGGTTTGATATCTTTCTTGGTAGTGGACTTGACGATCTTGCCTTCCTCAGAGCCCTTAAAGACGGTAAACTCGACCATTTTGACTGGTTCAATAGTAGAAGAGAGCTGAAACTACGTGACGATTGGGTAGATAGGCAGGTATAAGCAAAATTTCACTTCCTTCGGTAAGTGAGTTTATATCAAAAACATGAAAAGATTGCTAGAAAGCCAGGAGGGTCTCCTGCATATATAGATCACTCGCCTTCGAGTTCGAGCAGAGCCCGTTGCTGGGCCCACATTCATGATAATCAGAATTGTGGATCAGTTGTTCTGACACGATCGTGCAAGTAATAATATCCAGATTTCCTGCTCTTACCGTCTGGATAATCAATGTATGCTGATCAGGCAACGGGAACGGGGAACAGGAGGATGCAGTTTGAGGCGGTATTCCAATAAACAATCTTCAATGATTAGTCTCGGTTAGATATCTGAAACAGGTGGGAAGATGCCGGCGTATGAGCTGCATTATACAAATATTATTCATCATACTGTACTGTACGGTAAATTATTACTGTAGAAGATCCTGACAAAAGACCCAGGAGACATGAGGAGTGACGCGTTGCCCCCACTAGTATCAAGGATTCTCAGTGATAATACAGTAATGGCGCCAAACTCGGAAATTTCAAAAGTGTGGAACAATGAAGAAAAATTCTCGTTATCGCCGAAACTTATTGCGGAGAAAAGGACTGCCTACGATCGTCGTAGGGCAACTTGTCTTGTGTCTTCTTCTGCAACTTTGATGTCTCCACTGCATGATGACGGGAGGGCAGCGTTCTGGCATCAAGAGCACCTCGGTATGTTTTTGAAGCCTAAGACTTTGACATTGTATGACCAGGGCTGGCGATTCATCTAAAAGGAACAATCCAAAGGTCCCCACCGTTTCAAGCTGGAAATCGACCGCCATCAAACCTCACCCGTCGACCATGTTCAGGAGTTGAGTGTCTCTCATTGTCCATTCACTGCCAGCTAAGGGTTGCTCAACATCAATAAAAGCTTCTTGCCCGTCTCTCCTCCAAGATATCCGCTGTCATCTCCTTCATCACCCTGAACAAGCACTGCAGCCTCATATCCCTTCATGACCATATCCTCGTCAACCCTCAACCCCCTCTCTACCAACAAGTTAATGACCCCTCGAATTCGTGATATTTCTCTCCTCGTCTCTGGTCCAATATCATTGTTCTGACTCGAATAAACTTTACTGCTGATACTCTCTTCCATCCTCGTAACTGCAGTGTCACCGCCCGCAACCTCCATATGTTTGCTGATCCATATGTACCCATTGACCCCGAGGATCACATCAACCTTTCCTCCGCCAGACGATGTCTCGATAGTCCAGACCTGCCTCCTAGATCTTACCACGCCCCCGCCTCCTCCTGTTCCACTGACGCTCATGAAGACTCCATTCCTGAGCTTTCCATACTTCAAGCTTCTAGTATGTAATGAAGCACTTCCATTTTGGTACAAGCTCTGCACCTCAGCCACCAATAAATCCCCTTCCGAAAAGAACGTCCTGATCTGCAATTCGTCTGTATCTGTTCTTTTCCGAAGAATTCCGCCAGGAAGATTAATTGCTGAAAGTGGTAAGCCAGCGAGGACAGGAGCTCCAACGTCAACGCGCCAGCGCTTCGCCTGTACTTCCACAATTCGGCCAACTACAAGATCTCCGATCTCAGGGGTATAACGTGCGCGCAAAGGTCGAACTGAAAGGAGCTTGTTTGTTTTCTGAATGGTGCCAGCCACAGTGGCAATAATTTCGGTGCTGGAAGATGCAACGAATGTACCATGACCTCTAATGTTTCATTAGTTTTTAATCAGCTTGTTATACTCTAACAATTCTGTGTCTGAACTGAAGCAGGATCTTACCTCATCCATTGAGGATCATCCGTCACTGTCTCTCCTGGCGTTACCAGATCTTTCGCAGAGCTGTGTCGTGCTCGTTTCGTGGGTCGCATATTGAGGTCCAGATCAACCCCCCCATCATCAGAATCATCTCCAGATTCGTCTACGTATCGATACGGGACGGCGGGAGTAGGAACAACTATTGTGATGGCCATTATTATGTTGGTCGTTGGTTATGCTTACTTTCGTAAGGCTGATAGAAAATGTTCTCACTAGGTACCGAGAGAAGGCTGAGGCAGTATCGCTTACAATACACCAGAGTTTACTCGAGTACAGTACAGTAGCGCGTGCTACGCTAAGCCACCTGAGCGCGAGCTCCCACAGCTCCCTTACAGTACTGTATCTTACTTCGTAGAATCCTAGTATATATAGATAATAGCTTGAACCTACTTGTACTACAGTAGCCTCGCCCATATACCTTCGAATTTGACGTCCCTTACGAATCTCTTCCATACCTGGTCTGTTCTCTTTGTATCGTATGAGCTAGCAATGAACATATCTGTTGCACCATCAGATAAAGAGTACCAGGGATTTTTACTAAAGTAAAGTTGGAACTACAGTACAGTACCTCTATTGAGATAAGTCCAAAGAAAGCCGCTATTAAGATAGACAAATCGACAAATTATCAATGTCAACAAAGAAGTTAACGCTCCGCTCCCGATATCGAATCGAGGTGCCGGCCACGAGTCAGTAAAGACCACGGTATTGAAATACAGTAAGACCTTAATCGATATCAATCCCATTCGAATGATCTCACCACCGGTATGGCGTACCGCGTTGCATATGAATTTACTTCCAGCTTCATCTAGATTCGCCTCCATTTCCTTATGTATCCTCATCTTCCACCTCTCAAAAACAGTACTGTACAAGTGCAAGTACACAGCTCTACAATTTTTCTGATCGCCATGGCAAATTGCATGCCTAATGACAGCTACCACAGAGCTTTTATGAGCCAAATCCGAGCCAACCACCGCCGAAATAATACATACCATACCATACCATATCAGAGAAGGAATCTCCAGAAGTTGTTTCTTTTACATTACTAGACACCTGAATAGCATGCTTACCCATGCACTCAAACTAAGCACGCTCTAGAGTTGGCAAGACAGTATGCTACACTAGACTGATAGGGACCAGTCAGTCACCGCCGCCATCGCCGCTGAAGAACGAGTGCTTGTCTCTTTCTCCTTCTACCATTCTTGGTGTCTCGAAATAATTCTAGCTCAGTACTTCCTCTAAATGGAAGTCGGTGGGCTAGACTGAATACAAAATGATATATCCTTCATAGTAGCCGTAGCTCACAGGCGCTCAAATTTTCGGTCACAATCTTTCAAACAACGTAATCATAGTCACAACCCTCATTGAGGTCGAATTAGTCGCCGGAACAGCACCCAATGACCCAATCGCCCGACTGAGCGCCATGCCATGTCCAATATGCTAATTACATCAGAGCCCTCTTTTTAGAACTCGATAACCCTTAGGCTTATCGGTAAAAAAGTTACCCTTCAACATACACATAAAGTCTTCGCTGGATTTGGTTGAGGAATGCAGGTGGTATCGAGGAACCAGGAGAAGTCCAACATCAAAAAGCAAGTCCTAAGGAGTTGTGGAGTTGTGGAGTATACCCAGCCTTCAAAAGGATGATACGGCATTCGTTTTGGGTGTGGCGGATCTGGCAGATATGTATTGACATCGTGTCAACTGTTATGGTCATAATGTTGCGTGGCGGCTTCTATGATATACTTTGGCCAGACTTGGGATATCCACCGTGTCGTTTGCGAATCTTCGATTATAAGTGGAAGAGGAAAGGGGGTCGAGATGTGACAAGGGGTCCATTGCTTAAGTTGAGATATAACGCCATAGAATCCCAGATCCTGTACTTTCATTCTGCATACATTGCTCATGTCCTGGGACACATAAATCTTCTGGTCCTGTCGTATTCCAGCGCTCGAGAAATTTTAATTGACCAGCCGCCAGAATCCTAAACTAGCGAGGGTGAAAGCTATGGAAGTAATTCCTGCCTGTCGACTCTTCATTCCAAACATGCTTTTGCTTTGAAGGATCTTAGCTTGTTGTGCTTTGAGTTGGGAATGCCCAGAGAAATAGCTGTATGCTCCCAGGCCCATGAATGCAGCAGCCCCTGAGTTGGCCATTAGTGCCAATCCTGCAAGTGAAAGGGTATCTATCTACTTGCCTGTGATTTTACAGGGTAAGCAGTCCTCCACTCTGTCCTGCCTGAGGACATCCTGTAACCGTTCGGGGCGTTTGAGATCCTCGAATTCGGTATTGCGTGATACCATACTCCCTGGCCCAGACGATGGGCATTCGTGTTGGGTTGGAAAGGTAGATGTGTGTTGATTGTCTCAGGCGGCGCCTTTCTAAGGAGCAGAGCAGAGCTGATTGGCCGGATAATGCGGCCGCCGTCGCCCGCATCTGCATATCTACCACCACCAAGATCACTTACTTGAGCCATCTCGCATCGAATATATATTTCAGATGACGCGGGGATAGCTCAATATCAGCCATGACTGGAGCTATCGAGGCGTTGTATATCTACGATGAACACAAGTATGCAGAAGGTTACCTTTATTTTCTCTTGCTGACGCTTTTCAGTTGTCCTCTACTCACGCATGCCTACACCTCGAGACCCCTCTCCGCGTCGCAACTACTTTCTCTCTACCTAGGACACACGGCTCCTCGATCAAACCTAATATACCTCCCAAACACATCTCCGACCATCATCGTCTTCAATTTGACCCATTCAAACCTCCTTTTCCTCCTGAGCTCTTCAACCGAAATTGAACCCTTACTTGCTCTCGAGTTCCTCCACCGAGTCATAGACATATTGGAAGACTTCATCGGCGCGCCAATACTAGCACATAAGATTGAAAGTAATTACGATGTTGTTGCACAGCTGCTTAATGAGCTGTGCGATGCGGGGGTTATCAGCATGACAGAGCCTAATGCATTGAGAGACTTGGTCGAAGTGGAAGGTTGGATAGGGAAATTGTTAGGAGGAATAAATATTCCAGGGTTTGATGATCAATATCATTCGTCGCTTGTGAGCTAACGCTGCTCTGTAGGAAACCTGGCTTTCCGTCTTCGTCCACTTCCAATATGTCTGCTATTTCATCCTCTGGAATATCAGCAGCTAATGTGCCTGCTCTGCCGTGGCGGAGAGCAAACGTACGCCATACTTCCAACGAGTTGTATGTCGACCTAGTTGAAACACTCACCGTAACACTGGCGCCATCCGGGCGACCTTTAGCAGCATTCGCAAATGGTACTATTGCCTTCACTGCTAAGATATCTGGAGTTCCTGACCTACTAATGAACCTTTCAACACCATCCGGAAGCCAAAATATCACTAGTGTCATGGAAATCCCTGTCTTTCACCCATGTGTTAGATTGGCGAGATGGCGAGAAAAACCCGGGGAGCTAAGCTTCATACCACCTGATGGAAGATTTGTTCTAGCTGGTTACGAGGTCAATTTGTTACCAATTCAGATTGGTAAAGCTTGGACGACAAGTACGTCCAATCTGAGACTACCCGTAAGTATCGAGGTCAAAACCAGCCTCGGTCCACAGGGTTCTGATTTTGAAGTTCGGCTATTTATCACGAAAGTGTCTGGGCAGGGCAATTCTTCCATATCAGGCTCTTCGTCACGAAGCAGCAGCCGGGTGGTCGGTCGTGGTACTGGGGGTTTCTCAGGTGGTCTTGGAACTCAGCCTGGCACTTCCTCAACTCCTACACTCGAGGACTTGGTAATCACAATACCTCTCCCAATTGATGTCAGAAATGTTTCGGAGATCCGGGCCAGCAGAGGCGACACAACATACAATCCGGGGGAGAGGAGCCTACAATGGCACATTCTTGCAAAGGATGCCGTCATTGGGGGTGCCACACTTCGATGTACTGTTGTGGGTCCACTGTCTAATGAGGAGGATTTCGAGACGAATGGTTTGAGGCCGAAGTCATGCTACGAATACGATGAAAATGCATACCAGAGTTTATCTATCAAGACCAAACCTCAAGAGACAGACGACCTGAGGGACCTGAGAAGGGTTGCCCAGAACAAAATGTTAATGCCAAGCTCGGCAACTGTCAGCTTTTCTGTCAAAGGGTGGTTAGCTTCGGGCATAAAGGTGGAAAGTCTAGTCGTTGACACGAGGAAGAGCCGAGGTCTTGGTGAAGGTGTCAAACCATACAAAGGTGTAAAATACCTAACCGTTAGTCGCGACGGTTTTGAGATCAGGTGTTAACATTTGTAAAGCGTTAGAATTTGTTGACATTTGAATTATGTGAAAGCCCTTGAACAAGTGTATCCAGCATGAGGCATATTTCCAAAGACGACCGCTCTATTCTACATTATCTTATCAGGAGAAACAGTTCCACGTCCATGATGCACGGGTACGCTGTGCCAGTTCCGTTCATTATTCTCCTGGGTAAGGTTACCCATTTCAAAACATGCGTCCCATCTACCATTTGTTATCCTCTTTCACATTTCCATCTTGCCCCCATTTCTTCTCATATCTTGTTCCATTGGTACCATAACCTCAAGATATGTCCTGTATCTATTGCCAACATCAATAGAGCCTAGCAAGCACCATCGCTGTACTTTATCACACTGACAGCGTGAGTTGATGCTTGTAACATGCTCATTTCCTGGCCGCCGATTTAGCTGCGTAACCTTTGCCATCCTCTGTTAATATACTTATTCTGCCTGCTCCCTGTTCTTAACTTCTACGGGGTTTTGCTTTCTTCTTATCTGTTGGATCTGGATTTGTCGTACTCGCCAGTCCTTCGACATTTGTTCTAGATCTTGGAATTAATACTGCTCTCAAATGCGTTCACAAAGTACTGGTATTATCTTGAACGCACCTCATCATATTGCCGACATCTCTGTGGAACATTGTCTTATTGGCCATGCTCTGCTGTGCCGCTAGCTCTGACTGTTCTTGTTGTCGTCTCATTTCTGATTTTGTTTTATCTTGTTCCTTAGCCCTCTCCCGCACGCTCATTGAAACTAAACCTTCGACGTAAGTTCTACAATCGGAAATCAGCACTGCTCTGCAGTGTTCGAGCTCAAGATTGGCTTAGATTGCCGATAACGAGATATTGATCCGTGAGAACGCACCTCTTCATGTCCCCCAGCTGCCTACTGAGCTCGGTCTTATTCACGTTCTTCTGCGCATCTATCTCCTCTGCTTCTTGCTGTTGTCTTCTTTCTGAACTTAGCTTTTCTTTGGCCTGTGCTATATCCAAGTTTTTCATTGGCACCAAACCTTCAAGGTAGGTCCTAGGTAAAAATTTAGCAATGTCCGAAGGAAAAAAAGTGATATCCAAAATTCTGACCTTGCCATATCACCAACACCCCTACCATACTCTGTCTGTGGATTGAATACAGACTCCGACTCTACACCTTTGATGGTTACTACGTTGTTCTCCGTTAGTGACGGTAGGATCGGCCGTTGAGACTGTTTTCGCGGTGAAGGTAATGGTGTTTTCGATGCACTACTATTCCTAGTAATATTAGATCCTTGCTTTTTGTTCTTTCTTCCTGACTTGGACCTGCTAATTTGTTGCTGTCGACATGCCGCTTTCTGGTGGCCAGCTGCACTTTGTTTCTTCGCGGATTGGATTCGCTGGGCCGCTTCACTACTCTCCATTTCCTTAGCAGTGATACCTTTCCACACTGGAGTAGTCAGGACCAGCTTATTTGGTGTGCTGCTTTCTCTGTGAAGGTGGGTTTGCTGCTGCTCCTCCTTCTCATGATCCTGCCTCTTGATCATACCGCTGTGTAATGATTGGCTGGGCGAGGACCGTGTTCTTGATACGTTATTACTGCCATCTGATCGTGGCTGCTGCAGCTCACTTCCGCCTTCTGATCTACCGGCGCCATCTGCCCGTATTTGCAGCTTTGACTGAGATTGCTGGCTTGCCGTACCGTGCCGTCTAGACCTTTGTTGTGGCTGGACTGCGTGGACTCTACTTCTTCCAGTCAAACCACCAACGGAGCTTGTTTTTGGGCTTCCCAGGCCGATTTGAATTTCCTCCTGGCTATTGACCTCTCTGGCCAATTGCAAAGATTGTAAAGACCGAATTACCCCAGAGGCTACCCGCTTGGGTTGAGATTGCTGAAATGTCGTACCCCATGCGATGGATTGTTCAGGCTGGCTTGGTGCGCTATCCTTTCTCTCGATCTTGGGAAGTATGCGTGAAGCTGTATGCTCACTACTCGAAGGTTTCAGGAATTGTGCGTTGTCTGCTACAAAATTATGGCCTCCTTCTAGAACAGCCTTGTGGCCCTTGTTTGGCTTGGATGCCTGAGAATCGCCGGGCGTTGCACCTGGTGATCCTTGAGCCCTCTGTTCCAGCACTTCCAGTCGTTTCCTTTCCCTTTCGACTGCCGCGGCCTTGTTTCTGGCTTCGAATTCAGCATCTTCGATTTTGTCTCGTTGTCTCAGAATTTTCCTATCTAGCTCCCAGCCATCCAGTCTCTTCAGAGACTTTCGCTTGTTTTTCTCCTCCTTACCTCCTACTTTTCCCTCTGTATCCTCTCGTGGAACATCCTTTCCCGGACCATAGAACTTGTCGGGCTTATCTTGGTCCTCTGTTGTGAGTTTCTTTCTTTCTTTCCTCTTCCCCAATATAACAATTTGCAGGATATCTACGAATGAAGGGGGCATCTTGAGCACGGGAGGGGGGTTTAATTTGTTGGGTCGATTTTGTTATGGGAAGACTCTTGAAGCCTGATTCTACCTCTATGCCCTCCGACAAGGCTACTACCGGTACCGTTCCAAGGATTAGAAGGACAATCCGGCTATCCAATTTCTTTTATATCTGTTATACCTAGGGTCTGAGGGGGTCCCGAGCACTGTCAGTGCTCCTAGCTTCTGAGTGTATCTTAGTTCTTTGGCCGTCAACTCCCGCCGACCGATTGTAAAACTGTCTCTGTGTGGAGTCGGCCCTGTTCCGAGAGTGTCGACGGCGTACGTACGCTACCTATACTGCGGCGCCGTTCTTAGGTGGAATCCTTCTTGCGCTCTTAGCTTTGTCACTATGTATACACAATGATACTCTTTGGTGCGGTTGAAATCGAGCAGAGTAGTAGTCCTATAGCAGACCTCGGCGTGTTTTGCTTTTATCCACGAATCCGAATTAATTGAAGAAGTCAGTATCTAGTGTGATCTACAACCGGGTTATGTTATTCATGTCAGTAACTGTCTCAACGAGGGTCATGATTCAGCAGCTAAATGTTGAATCATGTTCTGATACTCACCAGCAGGTGGCAATTCGCTCGTCTTCTACGAAAAATTAAATCCATCACACTTTATGTACACTTTGTTCTTGTATCAAATAAATGACCTATCAGGTATTGTCTTTAACCCTTGCAATTAAATATCTACACTACAGTATCCATGCCTTGAAGTATACAGTAATAGCGCGATAAGCTCGTTTCGTCCTACCACGTAATGCCTAAACATTAATGTATATTCCGATAGCTACTTGCCAACACTACCCACCTGCCTGCCGACCATGAATCTCTTTCATTTCCTTTTCTCTCGCTCTGCTTTCCTTTTCATCCATCGCTATCTCAGTCCTAGTCTTTGACACCATACCTTCATAATATGTTCTCTGCATGTCTCCAACCTGGGCCCGCGAAGCCATGATACGAGATCTGTCTTCATGTGCTCTCCTAGCAAGGTCAAACATACGAGAATTTCCCTCCTTTTTATCGGAGAGCCCACGGTATACTGGTTGGTTCTGAGATCTGTGAGGGCTCGGATGAGTCCTATGAGATAGTATTTGATCTTGGGGTCTTTGGGAGCTCGAAACGACAGGTTGCACTACTGAACGCGGAGATCGAGAATGGCGAAAAAGTTGTTGTCTGAAGGTGGGTTTACTACTCTGCCGGGGGTAATAATTTGAGGAAGACTGGTGAACTGGTGGTGAGAGACGTCTCGAATATGAGTTGAGCATAAGAGGACCCGAGTCGGATGGCCTATCTCTAGCTAGGGATTGGTGTCTTGTTGCCAAAGTTGATGTTTGATTAGGGGGGGGAGTCCGGGAATTCGATCTGTTCAAGATACCTTCCCTTGAAGACTCTGCTACCTCTACATGCACGCCAGGAGCGTGGCGATCGTTGATCAGAGGTGGCATAGGGAGAAACCCTCCTCCCCGACCCCATAGAATCTCTATGCCATCCCTTGCTGCTTTCTCTTGCAAAGATTTTATTCTTTGCTTCTCATGCTTTCGTTCCTCTGCGATATCCCCTCCTAACAACTTGTCTAGAAAGTCGTGGATAGGATTGGGGTTCTCGTTGTACTTCTTTCTAGCCATTTGTGCTTCCGCAAGACTAAGGAGTAAAATGTATCTGCGCGGTATTTTCCTTCTACAGTTGGCTCAGCTCTCTTCAAACTTTTCAGAAAGGAGGCATGACATCTTGCTCCAGAATGTATCCGCGTCCTAGATCTCTTGAAAGTGTAAATCATATCTTACTTGTGATTCGGTAGCCACTATATATATATATGGCCTACTAAGCATCGGGCATCGCTGCAGAATATGAATCATATGATAGTTTGCGCAAAGAAGAACACCGAAAAGTTGGCAACACCACTGATTCACTTGCTCTTTCTTGGAAGGCTGTTAACGAGTTTTAAAATTTCTACTAGGTAGACCGGTCACTTATCTTAAGTCTATGGAGTCAATTAGTCAAACTAACAAATGGGCGTACTAGTATATGAAGTGACTTGTAAGTTGTAAGTAGACTAGTAAGAACCCAATACCCTTTTCTAATGCTTTAATACTCGACGAAGTAATTAATGAGGGCCGGGCACTATTGAATATTTATTTTTGAGAAAAATCGTCAAAATCCATGTTATTTCCTGGTATCTTTAGTAGTAGACTAACAAAAGCTATATAACTTAACTAATTTACAAATAACCCCTATGATTACAGTGGTGAACCGACTATTAGCTTTTCAAATGCATACACATACATATATCTTCTTGTTATAGTTATTAAAATAAACGAACTCGTATAGTTTAAAGTCAAGTACGCAATTCATGTATAATTGGCTTCAAAAATATACTAAGTTACCAGTGTTTATACACACACATATACATTTGTGTATTTATGAGGCTTGGCGGGGCAGTGCCGCATTGTCCATTATAGTTCGAAGTAAAGTGGAAATATGTATGTGTGATAGCCCTTTTGATAGCTTGGAGACAAGTCCAGGAATGTGACTGAACTGGGTATATCATTCACTGTCTATACAATTCGATCACATCCCTCCAGCAGGTTGGGCCTCTTGGACATGGTAAATACATGGACTCTCTTCATTGGCGAGCGCTGAGCTAGATCTAGTAATATCACAAAGAATCCCTTTTCGCCGCTTCCAATACCCGAGTCTCAATAACTTTAATACATTTCATCCAACCGAGTTGTCTTTCCTAACGTACAGAGCTTGTATTCTTAGTCCATCACTCCCACAACACAAAAAAAGCCCCACCAAGTTTTGGATTCTAATTTCTAGAAAGCACCACTGCACCACTGACCGGTGATCAGGTACGTACTCTCTCACCATACATCACCCGGAAAGTATATCGTCAACTCCCGTCCACTGCCCCTTGGCTCTCTCTTCCCAATAACCCTCCTTTCCGCTCTTCAACTTCCATACTTCCTCACCTTCGTCGCCACCCTCAATCCTTGTGAACCACCTGGGTTTATGTGTTTCCCCTCTCTTTTCAATTTCCCTCCTCCTCGATCTTTGACTCTCCTCTAATTTTGACTTCCAGCGTTCTGCAGCATCCAGATTACCCTCTTCAGCTGCTCTCTGGTCAGGTCTGAGCCTGCAGTCCGTAATGGGGAGTTTGCCTTCCTCCAGCTTCGTCACCTCATTCAAGGTAGCTGCGAACGTCGTGAAGCCGTAGCATTGCGGTGCATTGTCTACTAAGTCACCTACGTGCCAGACCTCAGGCCCTTTGGGTTTGCCGCCCTCAGAGAACTGGAGACCCGTCGTCCAATTCCCTACTAAGCCGAGCCCGGTAGGCACGCCTTCTTGATCGTATGAATCAACCTGGACCTCCTCGCTTCGCCCCCCAAACATGCCTTTCTGCTTGAATTCGACAACGGCTTTGCTGCCGACTGATTCATTTGTCACGGTCATCGTTCCCACAGGTTCAACGTATTTTTCACCCACGACAACATTTCGCAAGAATGCGGTAGCAACGTTCCAGCTGAAAAGCTCATCGCTGCCATCGGAGAGGTGTAGCACAAGTCTTACTCGACCCTCGGTAATAAGCTCCGCGCTTTTCCCCCAGAATTTCTGCGTCGGTGCAGGAGACTGACTGATTGACCAGCGTGTAGAATCTGCTTGACAAGCCATACGTACAGGACGATGAGAGACCTTCTCGACCAAGAACCTGAGACCGCCGGGCACTTCGCTGCCTGATCTCACAAGCTCATACGTCTCGCCTAACATGGGATTGAAAGGTTTTCGGATAGCACGTTCTTTCGCTCGATTCGTGCTGAATTGAGAGATAGCAAAAGCAGAGACGTGGAGGAGGCGTTGTAGCGGCGCACTGAGAGACGCGGCGGCGTTGAGTATCTGAGCATACTCTAATTGTTCGGCGATGCGCTGAAGGAGAGACAGCGGCTCATTGGCACTGACAGGCATGCTAATCGTGCTGAGATCTTTGCCTACATTCTTGCGGAGAAACCCAATCAAGCTAGGCGGCATTACAGTCGCTACAGGCACACTCTTCCTCCGATTAATTGTGGTTGAGACTGGTAATGGGTCAAGAGTTTTTGGCTTCACTGGAAACAGGGCAGCTCTACCATTCAGATGGGTCGAGGCTTCATCTTCTGCCGAAGATATCGACGATGCATCCGTGATAAATTCGTCCTCAGCTTCTGATGGTTGAGTGTCTTCTTCACTTCGACGATCGATTATTACCACTTGAGAACGATCCGGATCGCCTGGCTCTGCGTCATAGAATTCCCCTGTTGACTGAGAATCGATGCTGTTCCTCGAAGCCGATGGTGGTACTTGCAGTCGGCGCCGCTTTCTGTTGTTCAGAAGTGTCGAGAAGTCATCAAGAACGGCATCTAAGTCATTCAATAGGGCTGAGCAGTGGTCATGCATACTTGTTTCCTCTTTGTCTGTAGAATGTCTGCTCCTCCGCCTTGTCGGCACCACTGAGCCGTTTGTAGACACTGTGGTCACAGTGGCCGATATAGGGACAGCTAGCTGTGAAGAGATGCTTTGTTGTAATGTTCGCGGAGTTGAAGGCGCACTAGACTTCCGTTTCCAAAATGGCTTCTTCTCAGGGGCTGAAGCTGAACCAAAGTAGTCTATCCCCTCATCAACATTAGGGCTCAGAGCGGCCAATCCCAAGCCCTGCAAAACGTTTCGTTTTGCAGATCCGGGTGCAGTATCTTTGCAAAGTCGTCGTACAGCATCACGAGTCCCGACTATCCTACTAACGAGGGCCTCCACCTGTTCCCATTCTCGCTCTTCCCCTTGATTTGAAATAGTGGTATGCAGGCCAGAAGTTCGAACTTTAAGTCGTTCTGGGGAGGGTATCGTTTCTTGTTCCACGCTCCGAGCAGCATTGCTTGCAGTTTCCAAAGCACTGGTCCAATCCTCGAAATCCTTTGCGTTGGTAGCTTTCAAATGCCAGACCTCCGCCCCAGAATCAATACTAATTTCTCTCCTTCTCTCATCGGCAGCGATGGCAGCTAAGCTTAGGGGAATGGAGCCCCGAAGAGCAGATGAATTACGGCTGTAATAATACGATAGCGTGCAAGAGGCAAAGTCTAAGGAGAAAAATCTCCGAGCATAGCCTTGCCCTCGTTTCCGTCGCCTCTTTGACAGAACCCCTACATGGTAGGTCGGTATACCACTATCACTCTCACGCCCAGCCACCGAGTTTCCTCTGCTTCCATTACCACCTATTGCAAAGTGACTTTGGAGGCTATCCACAGAATCCGAGGCAGCAGCGCCCAGTTTAGGGCTTGAACTCTTGCCGATGCTACCTACGCCGGTCCTAGCCATGGAACCTGGAACAGCCTGTTGATGGTGGGTGGTGTGCGGAGGGGCATTTGTAGGATATGTCAAAAGGACGAATGTTGCGGTTTTCGAGATTTGCTTCGAGAAAGTATTATCAAAGACGAGACCATACATTCCACCATTTCCAGGTGAGACTGCATATGTTCCCATGGACACCTTGTCCGCCTCACATTTCCCGAACCACTGTATCGCGTTGAATCCCTTTGCTCTTAGCTGATCCTGTGCCGTCGAAGTATCGTTCCGTGTGCTTGAAGCTCGTCTCCGCCCCTCAACCATTGGATCCGGCGGAAGGAGAGAAACCGATGAGTCGTCTAGAGCGGTAGTTACTGTAGGAGTTCCAGCATTGCTTGTGCCCGGGTGCTTGAAAATCCCGAAATTGCTGGCAGAACGCTGTTAGCAGCTAACACGGCTACAGCATAGAGACATGGCGGGATATTCTCACATTGACTTCTTATGTGGCTGGACACTCCACGATATTGTATGGCCGTCCTCAACCTTTACCCAGCGTACGATATACGACTATCCGGATTAGTTCCTGCTTCTGTTGTCCCACCTCTCGTATTTTACAATTCCACATGCGTACCTTGCTATGAATCTCCAGCTGCTCCAAGCCGGCCATCGTGTATAATCTATATAAAATGTAGTTGGCTGGCTCATCCAAGGCCTGGCAGAGGAATACTCGCAACTTCCCTCGGGTCGTCGTCGGTGGGAACCTTGAAGAAGACAACAGAATTTGTCTGTGGAAAACCCTTCCGGCGCATGTGAGAAGAGGGAAGCCACTAGGACGCGGTCAATCAGAAATCGTGTTGCTTATGATGACTATGTTCTGTCCTCACTTGGCTGGGAGTAGATGGATTTGTTTACTTCGGCGTGTTGAGATATGGTGTTCCAGGTCCCTGGAAGCTAGCTAACGGTAGGGCCACTGCGCTCAGCTCCGCTACGTCTATTTCTTGTCGCCGGGAAATACAGTACTAGTTATTGTTATTGGCACGGCATATTTGCTGAAAGAAGAGCTGAAAGGAATCTAGGCTGGATATGGGGTGTGGGTGTGATGCACTTGGCTTGTCTTTCACATACGAGGACACTTCGTCGACGTACTGTAAGCACTAACCTTTCAACACTGCATATACTGGAATGAATTTCTTGGTGCAATGTCAGGTTGCAATTTATAAACACAAGATTGCGTATTGTAGGCCATTATTCGAGAAAGATTTACGGCTATGATGCGAACTGCATCCAAAGGTACGTTACATGTACCCGCAGAGACTTTAGGCTGCAAGAGTTGCGAGTTGTGTACCTTCGTACGAGGCTACCACAACCTCCCCCCAGCCGCAACAAAACACCCATGGTATTGACGCTACTGTATCCTTATGTCAAGGCATCGACCATGTGCTGAAAAATGCCTAGAGACGAGGTCTACTACCAGAGATGAATTTACACGATGTTATATACGTACTGGTTAAAGAGAATGCTGGAAGAACGCTATTCATCCCCTTAGATGGCTGTTCGGCCTACTGTGCTTTATTGAATACAAACTTGAACAGGATTCAAGTATATCTGACTTCCCCCCGTTCCCATTCCCATTCCTGTTCCCATGGTATAACATTTCTTAAGCTCTCTTGATCTGCTCAGTCTGGTGTCTAATCTTGAACCCATTGCACAAGGCTTTCATATCCGGATATTTAGACTTCATTAGCTCAAAAGCATTTGGTACAACGCGGACCGGCCATGCATGTGGGCGTCCTGCCTGGCCTGCCTTGAAGCAGAGGTGGAAGTACCCAGGGTGCCGCGAGTCCAGACAGAAAGCATATACAGATCTCTTCGGGTTTGCTTCTGTGTAGGTTGTCAACCATTTTTCTAGTGACGTTAATAATTGCACATCATATGTCACGGACTTCTCTTACCTGTATCTGCCCTACTTCCAGATTGGAACTTGTCGTGATCCATGATTTCGGTGACTTTCTTGGCCATGGCCTTGACATGATCCACAATCAACTCGTCCAGATCAGTATAATTCATATTACCAATGTGGAGAGCGCGGCCCAAAGAAAACTCATTTTCTTTCTGCAACTCAAGGACATCAATATGTTGATACACACCGTCGGCCACTTTCCACGTGACGGCTAGATGGTCATTGCCCTTTGATGAGGGCCGGACGACGGCATCTCCAGGTGCTTGAGAACCGAGAAATTGCTCTGCCTGCGTGGAGTTGAAGGGTTTGAAGAGGGGGTGATTGACAACTCGCTGGGTTCGTCCTGTTGCCCTGTCCTTCTCACGAAGCTCCTCCTTGTCCTTATGCTCTTGCACAGCATCCCACGATCCCGGATCATGATCGACACGCTTTCTAAATGGAATGCGCAGCATTTGTTGACGCAGAGAGAGTCTTGCAGAGAAACTACGTCGGTCCAGCTCGAGAAGTTTGGCTTGGGCAGTCTGGCCGGTAGAGAAGAGGCGATTGAGAGGAGTGTCGGAGAGATCTGAACCTTCTTGCTGTTCAACTCGGCCTTCAATGCCCGAGTCCAGCTTGGCGATGATGAAGTCCTCCTTAGCCACACGAATGTTGACGGAAACGATCATGCCTTCACACAGAGACTCTGGAGTCTCACCAGTGAGCATTGTGAAGATTTCGTCGTCAGATAAAATTGCGAAATTCCTCCTCAATTCCTCATAGGGTTGTTGAAGCTCAGCACGAATAGTTTCGAGCGTAGCACGTTTTCGTTGATTGTAGTTCCGCTCAAGTTGTTCAGCATACTCTTCCAGAATTAAATCATTGACCTTCTCCTGCTCATCGTCTTTGATGAGTTTGCGAACAATGGCTCCTGGGCCACCTTCGTCAACTTCAGCCTTCACATCTTCCTCGTCTAGTTCCAGGGCATCGGCAGCCATCTTGCGACCAAGCTCGTAGTCTTCTGGATGAACTCGGGTGTTGTCGAGGTAGTCAGATGTCTGGTTTGAGCTATCGTACTCAATTGACAAGAAACTGGCACAATTGTTCCAAACTCTCGGGCCTACGACGGGTAGCTTGCCACTATCCGGATCACCAACTAGCTCATCTCGAGTGTTTACGATTCCACCATTAGCATTAATAGTCTTCAGAACTGCAGTTGCTTTTCTTGGACCAAGACCGCAAACAAAGGGAAGTAAGGTAGCTGTGTACGGATCGGCAATAGCTTCGTTAATGTCGACGCCACAGAGGTTTACCATGTCCACCATAGCCGTTTCTAGCTGTTTCCGAAGTTTTTCCTCGGGGAGGAGTTGCTGGCACGGATGAAATTTTAATGAAATGATATCCTTCCCGAGTGCGGCATACTCCTTCATTGGGTTTTGCAAGTACTTGGCTAGAGCCACGCAGTACTTTGTCAAGGGTGGGAATGTTGGGTGGTCAATCGCGGCACGAGGGCTGTCCTTGTATAGCCGTGCAACCTCATCGTTCACAACGACAATCTCAAGGGGTTCGCTTCGGTCGTCGCCCGTTTCTGGATCTTCAAATCCGGCACCTCTCAAACCCTTCTCTTCAATCAAATCTCGCAGGCTAGTAATCAGCTTGTGAGTCTCCACAGAGAATCCACCAATGCCCAAAACATCTGGTTTCCTCCGCAGTACTAGCTCAACAAAATCCTCCCTAGCTCTTTCGTTCCGGGAGAGGTTTTCAAACTTGCCGTGTTCTAGCACCCGGCCATCTTCTTCAACCCACGCCCAGCAAACAGATTCCCGACTTGGGTCTTGGCTACCGTTGGATAGTGCTAGGACACGAGGGATCGTGCCGAGAATCATACCCTTTGGTTTATATGGAGCCTGGTCTAGTTTCTTCGAGTGTTCTTCTCGACAGATCTTTAGAACAGAATCTTGGCATTCTGTTCTCATGCTCTCCTTCACACCCTTGGTGATAACCTTCTCCAGCTTCGCGAAAGCCAGGTCGAGAACGCTCTGACGCTCGTCATTCCATGCATCTGCAAGTTCGCTGAAGTTGTCCGATGCAAGTTCGGCAAAGAGCTGCTTCCGGAACTCACGCTCGTTTTGCAGCGTGACCCCAACATGGATTAATCCTTCCTCCTCAGCCTTCAACATTTTCAGGAATATTTCTGGTTTATTCGCGATATCGCTGAATGTCTGATTTTTGAGGTATTTCAGCTCATAGTAAGGGTGCTGGTCATCAATTTTTCGAAGCCCCTTCTCAGTTCTCTGGCAATTGACAGCACCCATCATATAGTAGGACATGCGGAAGTGTTTTCTCATCCGCGGATTCATGAAAAGCTCCTCTGCAAACATTTGACGAGCGTTGAGTAAAACTTCCTCTCCAGTCTTGAATTCACTACCGAGAGCCAGAGAGTCGGCAAGATCGATAGGCGTCAGAGAAGAGTCCTCAGTGTATTGTTTCCTGCCCTCTCTCAAAGCGTTCTGTGCGACCTGATCTGGTGTGATGCCATATGCCCGTACAAGACTGTACGCCTTGCTTTTGCGAATGCGATCAAAACGGGAGAATTGTCCACCAGGACGACGTTTTTCCTTGAGATCTGCGTTTGTGGCGGCTATATCTCTGATTTCAGATGAGTACTGGAAATACACGAAATCTTGGATGTCCTGTAATTCTTCCATGGTTACTGCAACCGGTAGCATGGCCTCGACCATTGGATCATCGATACCGCCCGCCAATTTCAAATTATCGTAGGTCTTCTCGAGAATATTTCGCTTCTCAATCAGAGCACGAAACTTGAGGTCGAGTTCTAGGACGCGCCAAAGGTCATCCTGATTAAGCAACTTTTCTGCACTGACAGCATACTCGTCCTGCTCGTTGCTGTCGCGAATTCGGGTCTTTTTGGCATGGATTAAGTAATCCTTCCGATGCTGGAAGACGTAAGGAACCTCCACTTCATCCACCACAAAGAACTCCAGGACTTTTCCAATGGCTCTGGTAAATGGTGCTTGCAGGTCGCTATGTAGCTGCTTCTTCGGCCAGATGAGACTCGTGATCCAGCGGGCTTCTTCCTTAAATTGCTCATCGGTGATTTGAAGATACTTGTAAGGCAATCGGTCTAATTGGAAGCGCTCGGGTTCGTCTGCCCATCGAATAGCGTTGTCTTCATCAGTGAGAAGCTTCTCGGCCAGCTGGGATGGCTCGAAAACATCCTTCAGTTCAAGATTGTGGTCTCCAGCTTCCCTAGCATCAGCCTCATCCTCAAGAGCTAGGGCCCAATCGTAGTCCTCTCCATTGCCGAATATGGCCTGCATGTCGTCGAGAGCGTCTTTGTCAAGACCAGAAGCTTCTGTGCCGCCAACATAACCCCTCTCTCTTGGGCGAGCTACCTCCATTTCTTCCTGGTGTCTCTGCCGCTCGTCCTCGTCCTCAAGATCATCCTCTTCAATGAAATCGGCAAATTCATCAACTCGGTGATGATCTGGCCGGGCAAATCCGCGATCAGCATCATGACTGGTATCTAAATCCTCATCGTCGGAGAAAATTTCGTCTAGGCCGCGCTCTCGGTGTTGATCACTGTCATCGCGATGTCCACGCTTGAGGCGCTTGAGTTTTGGCTGGGAGAAAAGGTTAGCTAGCCCACGAATAGAAGTCGAACGCTGTGACATACCTGGGCAGCCGCCGTTCGTTCCCACTCGGGGTTTGCCTCTCCTATGAGATCCAAATCCTCTTCGTCCAAGACTGCCTCTTCCTGCTCTCGCTCGGCGCGATTGCGCTTCTTGCGGCGGCGTCGCTCTCGAGCATCTGCCTCTTCATCTTCATCGTCTTCAATGATGAAACCTTCGCGAACCTAGAAATCGTAAGTCAGGTAAGGTGACCCTAATATATCCATGCTGATAACGTACTGCACGAGCTGCCTCCTCATCATCGTCGTCTTCCTCCTCGCTCGAGTCATCGAGGTCCGGATTCCGGTGCTTGCCAGGTCTGGCCTCTCCAGTATCCTCGTCAAATGAATCATCATTTTCCTCGTCATCATCAAGCACGGCCTCCCCTGAAATCAAATCTTGCATGCTCATGTTTGTAGTTTGTCTTGTGGTGTCGATGAAATCGCAGCAGGTTTGAAAGAGGCGTTGATGTGGAATGAAAGGCAACGGGTGGGGTATGACAGTAGTCAAAGACTGTCAACCGGAAAGGAATCGTCGCTTGGGCGGCAATTCAGCCTCAAATTAGTGAATCTGCGGGTTGGTGAGGTCGAAGTTGTCAATATTTCTCGCGTTCGGCTTGGTCGCCGCGATTTGCTATTGACCCCTGTCCTTTCTTAGTCATCCGAGGCTGGAAAGTACAAGCTGTGCCTAGGCGCTAGGCGCTAGATATTTCTTAAAACGGCAGCAGGCGGCTACAGTTTTTTTGATGCCAAAGTACGGACAGATTATAACATAACTACAGTAGAAGTAGAACTAATATCGATGATTAGGTACGGAACACAGGACATGCCGGGCATTTTACACTAGGGAGCCTAAGGCAGGATTTAATTTCTCTAAGTATGATACTGTACGTGTACGGTACCTTGTAGAAAAGTCTAAATGCTGAGAGGAGACACCTGCGTTTTGGATGGGATAGACAACTACAATACTCCTTTCATATTTTTTAAAAAGCCACGATCAACATAGCTTCTCCATTTTGAGTTGGTTACTACAATTGCCTTGTTGACTCCTAGCGGCTGGCTGGGTACTACCCTACCCTACTACAGTACAGTGCTGTACTGTACTGTATCACTGCTGTATCGCACGCCAATCCGCTAGAGTGGGCTAGCTTACTGTACACCTACACCTACTGTACCTAGGTAGCCTTCCACGATTATTGCATTGTCTACTCGAGTACAGTACTTTGACGATAGGATAGACATATCGGTATCTTCGTGCACCATCGTGGAGCTCTACTCCTCCTCACCGATCCACATTTGCGCCTAAAGGCCAGCCTCGGGTTTCCTTCTTTGTTGTCACATAGTGTATCGTTATCGTCCCATTTGCCGCCTCGTCCCACGACCACGACCACGACCACGATCAACCACTGCCAGTGTCTAAAGTGCCGGCCACCAAACCAATACTTGCCTCCTGTACAAGTTATCACTATCTACATCGCCCGTTGCCAATTTATTCTCTGTTCTCCTATCTCTCTCCCAGGGCTTACAGCATAGTCAAAGAGACACATCCGCGAGAATGTCAGACGCCATCGGCTCGGTGCGAACATTGAAGAGAAAGAATGTCAAAGGCCTCGCGTTGGCAGCACCCGCTCCGCGACCGGTAGCACCCTCTGAGAGCGACCTTCAGATCCCCGGCGGCAATGCGAACGAAAATGCTCGGCAGACTGCACAACTAGAAATTGGAATCGAATATAAGCTGGACCTGAAGAGAGAAGACTTGGAAGTGTTAAAGGATCTGGGCCACGGGAATGGAGGGACTGTCAGCAAAGTTAGGCACATGGCGACGGGGACGGTTATGGCGAGAAAGGTAAGCTTGGGCAGCAGTAGTGGAACAACTATCAAATTAACAACCATGCCCTTCTCAGGTTATCCATGTTGAAGCCAAGAAGGAGATGCGCCGTCGAATTGTGAGAGAACTCCAGATTATGCACGATACCAACTCGGAATTTATTGTCAACTTCTATGGAGCTTTTTTGAGCGACACCAACGATGTTATTATGTGCATGGAATACATGGATGTCGGGTATGGAATCTATGAATATGCTTACTCTACTTATTAATCGTCAATAGCTCTCTGGATAGAATCTCGAAGCAGTTCGGTCCAGTGCGGGTGGATGTCCTGGGAAAGATAGCGGAAGCGACTCTGGGAGGACTTACATACCTTTACATCAAGCACCACATCATGCATCGCGACATCAAGCCATCTAATATTCTAGTGAACTCGAAAGGTCAAATCAAGCTTTGTGATTTCGGCGTCTCCGGAGAACTGGTGAACTCGGTGGCAGATACCTTTGTGGGCACCTCTACATATATGGCACCAGAAAGAATCCAAGGACAGAAATACACGGTAAAGTCAGATGTCTGGAGCTTCGGTCTTTCCATTATGGAATTAGCCATTGGGAAATTCCCCTTTGATGCTAGCGAGCATTTGTCCGATGGGGACGGCGCACCATCCGGCATTCTGGACCTCCTTCAACAAATTGTTTACGAGCCAGCTCCAAAGCTCCCCAAGAGCGAGGCATTCCCACAGATCCTAGAGGATATGATACAGAAATGCATGGCTAAAGCCCCAGAAGAAAGACCTACGCCACAAGAACTTTTTGTGGGTGATGACTTGATTAACTGACACTGTCCATATACTGATTTATTGCAGGAGCGCGAACCTTTTGTGCAAGCGGCGAAGCGAACACCAGTAGACTTGAGAGAGTGGGCTGTGAGTCTGATTGAAAAAGATAATCGCAAGTCTCACCTCGCGCCGCAACTATCTCCATCTACACAACAACTTCTTCGCTCTGGCGACTCGCCTACCGGACCCTACTCCAACTCCCCCGACTACTCTTTACCAACTCCTACTTCCGGCGACATACCGATTGGTGGTGGAGATGTTCGTTCAGCAATAACATCTCCACAACACGGTGATAAGTCACCTACCAGAAACGGGACGAGCAGCTTGGGACGCGCATCAGGGGTTCCATATCATCCCGGACTACCACCCAGAGTCTCAACAACAAACTCCATCCCGAAAATTACCACGCTCAGCGCTGCTGACCATTCCGCTAACGGGCCTTCCAGTGGCAATTCTATCTCTTTTTCTACCACAACTCTCCCAATGCGGCCAGCACCTCCAGCAGGCCCATTGCCGCCACCTCCGGTCCCTAAAAAGGAGAACGCTGACTCAGACGTCAAGAAGGAAAGTAGACGGCAAGCTACTTTTGGAAATGGCATATATGGATCTGGATATCCTGCCAGCGGGTCGAATAACTCGTACGATTACTAGGTCAATACAAGCCGTCTTCCGTCTCCTCCTTCTCAGTCTTCACGACCATTTTCGTATTCACAAGCAACTTGAAGCATGACCCGGCGATATCCATGTACAGAATCTACTATCCATCTTCTTCACTCTTTGAATGCATGTCACTTCTCCCTTTCCGAGTGGGCCAAGTTGTGCGGTAGGAGAAATGGGGTCGTCTTGGTGTATTACGCATCAGCTAGGGCGTTGCTTCAGGCATATCTAGACAACGAATTTTCACGATCCCTAAACTGCTCTCATTTGTCAAATTCCAGTGACATCATCACCTAATCCATGCTTTAACACGCTCTCTGCTCTTATCCCAGTATTACTATTTTCTTGCCTACCAACTTTTCCCACGAAGCCCTTCTCCAAGACTTCAATCAGATCATCTAAACGTGATAAGATGAGATCCGTGTGTTCATGGTCAGCCAAATGAGCATTGACCTCGTTCACAAGCAAGACCGTAGCAGCTCCTGCCAGATATCCCGCCGTCATATCGTCTATTGAATCGCTACCCATGTCGTCAGCAACTCGTCCACCTTCCCATCACATGGTAAACATATGCTCACCCAACCATGATAACCTGGCTCGCATCTCCTTCATCATCCTTCACAAAGCCCCAGCTCCTGGCAATATGTAGGATGCCCGCAGGACTCGGTTTCGGCGGCCTAAACTCTCTTGTAATGATCGGCTCAAACGTCTTTCCGCCCAAGAACTTCCCAAGCAGGTGCTCAACCGGTGCGTCAAAATTCCGCGTACATATTCCCTTTGGTATATCTTTGGCTTCGAGATACTCCATAAGAGAGACGAGACCTGGTTGTGGTTGTTGGGAGGACATTGCTGAGCGTTCGATGGCACGGATTTTCTCCTGAGCGGCTTCTTGTGAAGAGGTGGGCAGGGAGTGTATGTGGTCGAGTATATCAACAGATTTGGAGATCCCGAAGGCGGAGCGCATTTGTCCGAACATCCAAGTTTGGGGAATACTGGAGAGATTAGTTTGGTTTGGTTGAAGTTATCAGAGTTATTGAAAGTGTTAACTGAGACACAAATGGAACAAAAACGCACCCGTCGGGCATAATTCATCGGCCTAAAAGACAAAATATTTATCATACTTCTTGCTCATGTCTTTTCAGGAAAAAATAGCCTGCGGAAGAAGTTCATCCTCTACTCGAAATGAAAGAGTAAAAGCAAGTATGAGGCAGGGGTTTTAAGATACTCGTTCGATTATTCCCCACTAACTCCGCGTTCTGAGTTGACCGTGTACACTTGAACCCCAAAACACCTGGAAATAAAAGGTGAGATAGCCCAGATGGCTTATCCTCTTCTTGCACCATCTCACTTGAGCAGCGTCTCCTGGATCTAGCTGACCACGACCTGGTAAGAAAAAATCATCAGGACATTCATATGCACTGCTTGGTTTTAAAAAGTCATCAAGCCAACTTGAGCCAGAATCTGGACTTGACCTCCGCTTCCATGACCACACTGTTCTCGAAAAGTATAGAGATTTGATTCGCACCATGAAACCTTACCACTACGAGACAAAACAGTCGGCACAAAAATGGCAAAAAGACTACTTGTACAAGATTCCTCATTGTTCTCGCCAGGAAGACCGGGAAACGATTTATTGTGGAGAGAGAAAAGGACAACTCAAGATTAGGCTTACCATAAAGTCCCGTCAACATCGAACACGATCCCTCTCAACTTCGGCAACCCAATTCCACAATCCTGACCACTATTCTGCAGTGGGGCGAACTTCCTAGGTTCTTTCGCCAGTGAACTCGTCATACTGAAAAATCTCTTGGTGCTCCGGATTCGTAGTTTAGATAACTGGAGCGAACCGAATTTGAGGATTGAGAACATATGCCTCCCGGTATGTATAGATTATTGAAAGAAGGAGGTTATACCAGGACAGGCACCTTGAACTTCGGGAAGTGAGCAAGAGTGGCGAGAGTGGGGTGGCATATAAATGGGTGAAATACAGTAACTTAATGAATTATAGAACGAAGTACAGTACCCGCTAAAGGTGGCAGAGAAAGTCGAGTAAAATTACAGTACTCTTACTCTAAATTATAGTACCTGCATATAAGATACAGATATGTACCCAAAAAACTAAAAGCATCGAAACTAAAGTAGTAAATTTATCCCAAATCGTGATTTTGAGGTCCGTTTGATCATACTGTATGTAAGCCTCAGGTATCCACTGATAATTCCATCTTTGAAACCGAAACCCCAGGCCCAGTCCAGTCCAGTCCAGCAAGTCCAGTGCCCCCCGTCCTTCCTGTCCCTGTGCCTGTGAAAACACTTTACTTTTGACTTTATAGCAAGACATGATCTTCGACAATACGAGCGAGACTACCTAGTCACTCATTCATTTTTACTAGGCAAGACAAACAATTGCCATTCTTCACTATCCTCATATCGGACGACGACCAATTAGAAGAAATTCATGCATGTATTCTATCTATTACACTCATTATAGCAAATTCATCTCAGGGTCTGCGTTCTCGGGCCCTGGAAGCAATGGCTCCAGCCGGAGAAAACCACTATCCCATACGCCATTCCCTGAGAGCGCCAATTATTCTTGCCGCCCTCTCCCTGCCATTTTGACCGTTGCCTTCATGATACCCTTACTCTATCTTCAATTCTTCTTGCCCTTACCTTTACTCTTCGGGGGTGCAGGACTCGAAGCTGTAGATATGACGCTAGATGCTCTTGAGGAGGGTGCTGCAGAAGTTGCCTTGCTTGCTGCACCAGACCTTATGTTATCGAGCGCCTTGTTCTGTGAGCAATAGTCAGTTATGCAACTGTATCAGTGAATCCCAGCCCGTCGTACCTTTAATCCATTCTTCGATTTCTTCTTCGCAGGTGCCATTCCAAGAATACTATCCTCATCGTTTTCGTCATCATCCGGTTCTCGCTTGCCTTTGCCGTTGGCAGTGCCATTAGATTTCGATGCAGAAGCATCCTCAAACTCACGGGCGACAGTCGTAAGAAGGGTGGTGCACCTTCTGCTAATTTCAACCGGAGTTCGGCTCAGGAAGAACCAGTCGAAGCGGAAGAGAGGACTGTCACGAATTTCATCACGAATGCGCTCGAAGAGGCCATCGCTCTCGATGCCGTATTTGTCCAGCAGTACTAGCAAGAATCTGTCTTCTTCCTCGGTGTAGACCTTCTTATTCGTGGTTGAGACAGAGTAATTGATCTTTAGTTGTTGCAGTGGCACACGGTACTGCTGCATCTTTCTGCGCAGCATCTTTCTTTGATGCTCCATCTTGCGAGTCTTCTCCTCACCGGCCTCAATCAAGCTGATGTGCTTGCTGTAGTCAGCAATCTCGGTATACCGTTGCCAGAAGACCTTTGCATAGGCCTTAATCTCATCAGCCGTCTTGCTATCGACCTCATCAGCAATTGCATTGAAGTCCTTTCGGCCATATTTAGCAGATCCGTTAAGAAACTGCTGGAAGTCTCTGCGATTCCAATCCGCAAATCCCTGTTGAGAAAGGCGCTGCTTCTCTTCTTGTTCTTCCGTAGTGAGTGGGGTGGCGTTGTCGATCTCGAGCTGCTCCAACGCCCGTTCAGCTTCACGGTCTGAAAGCTCCTCGTCCGGGCCGTCTGGAAGAGCAACCTTGTGGTCGAGCCCCTTTAGATGAAATGCAGTTTCACGATCTTGCAAATCGCGAAGTTCGCCCGGGAAGAACTGGTAGTCATGGACTGTAACTTGCTTTGGAGCACGTGGGGCCTTTGGCTTCGTGTCCGCTGTCCGACCGCCTGTCGACAGCGCTGCTTTGTAATATTTATCCATAGAGTATGATTGCTCCTTTCTTTCACGTTTAGCAGGGTTGATCCAATTCATACCAATTTCCTTTTTCTTATTGGTGAAGTCTTGGCCATTCCACTCGTATGCAGATTCGGATGTGAACTTTTGCAGGTCATCAATTCCAAGCTGCTCGTATCGGGCGTTGAGTTCTGCCGTACGCTTTTCGCCGTGTTTCAAAATCTCATCAATGTCATCGTCATTCAATTCGGCTCCCTTCTCGGCAAGATGTCCAGTCGGACCCTTGGACTGGAAGACTTTCTCGGCACCATGTTGAATCATGTTTAGCAGCTCATCCTTATTAGCAGCAGCCTTTGCAGCAGTCTGAGCGCGGCCTTGCTGGATAACGAGCTGGTCTAGACGTAGCTTTTGTGCAGCACGCTCTAGGACTTTCTCCTCTATGGCATTCTCCGTCACAAATCGGTACACAACAACTTGCTTAGTTTGACCAATTCGATGAGCTCTGTCCATAGCTTGCAAGTCTGCCTGAGGATTCCAGTCACTGTCGTAGAGAACAACGATATCAGCGCTGGTCAGGTTGATACCCAAACCACCAGCCCGAGTCGTCAAGAGGAAGACAAACTTTTCGGAGTCGGGCTTGTTGTAATCATCGATGGCTGAAATGCGATCTTCATGGGCGGTGCCACCATCGATACGGCAGTACTTAAATTCTCTGAAAACGCAATAGTCCTCTAGGATATCGAGAAGCCTGCTCATCTGAGAGAAAATTAAAACTCGACTCCCTTGCTTCTTCAGACGGACCAGAAGTCTGTCAAGCATGACCATCTTCCCGGCATTGGTGATAATGTGTTCTTCGGTTGTGTATGGGGGTCCAGGCTCGGCACCCTCGAAAAGATAAGGATGGTTACAACATTTTCGAAGCTGCATGACAATATTGAGCAAGCGAGTTTTGGACTCACGCTTACCGCCAGCTCCATTAACTGCATCGATATCCTTCTCAAGAATTTTCTTGTACCATTTGACTTGCATATCAGACATACCGATATACAAATTTACCTCCTTTTTGGGGAGCAGGCTCTTTTCCACATCGCTCTTAACGCGGCGGAGCAAGAAAGGTCGAAGAACGCGATGAAGCTGCTGAACAACAGTGTCCTGATCTTCTCCTTGGCCAGAAAACCACTGATCAAAAGCCTCGGCTTCACCGAAAACATCAGGAAGGAGGAAATTGAGAAGAGCCCACAACTCGTGGAGGTTGTTTTGGAGAGGTGTACCAGTAATCAGAAGTCGGTTTCGAGAGTTGAAAAGACGAATGACTTGGGCTAAGGAGGACTCCTCGTTCTTGATTCGATGGGCCTCATCGATGATGATATATTCCCAAGCAAACTTCTTTAGGTGTGATTTTTCGCGTAGAATCATCTCGTAACTCGTAATGCAAACATCAAATTTCTCATCGATGAGGCGCTCATTGATAAGAGTATGGCGTTCCTCCTTCGCTCCCTGCAGAACTAGCACGTTGACCTCCGGAGTCCATTTGGCAAATTCTCTCTTCCAGTTATCGAGTGTGGATTTTGGAACTACGACTAAATGGGGGCCGGTAATACCCATGATGTGTCTCAAATATCCAAGAAAGGAGATGGTCTGGAGGGTTTTGCCAAGTCCCATCTCATCGGCCAATATACCTGAGATTCCATTTTCATGTAATGATATGAGCCAATTCAATCCTGCAACTTGGTAATCGCGCATCTCGCCGCCTTTAATGAAGCCGGGTGATTCTCTGAATACTGTCTCAGCAGAACCTCCGACTTTCTCATCTTTCAGCAGCTCTGCATCTTCCTCTGCCTCTGTCCGTCGACGTTTATCATTGGCCGCGCCACCCTGTCTGCTGTGGCCCTTCTTCGCTGCTGTCTCAGCTTCAGCATTTTGACGATCAATCTCAACCATAATCTCCTTGATATGTGGATTAGGATTCGTTTCGATGAAATGTCTGAAGAGGTCGGTCAATCCCAAGAGGTACCGAAAACGTCGAATAGAATCATCTTCCTAAGCAATCGTTAGCTTGGGTCCGTGAGGTGGATGTTTACTAAGAAGCAGGAACATGTCAAGCACACCTTGCTTTCACCCAGAACATCGTGCTTCTTTCCAAAGACACTTCTGCGTAGCTGGGTTGCCTCGGACCTTCGTTTCCGCCCGTCCAGTGGCTCACCCACGACACTACTGGCGGTCGTATTAGGAATTGTATCCGAATCTTCTGTATAATCTGGTGTTTCGTCGACCTCCTGGGAGAGGGTCAGTAAGAGCTTATAAGTATAATCTCAAGATCGATATGCTCAAGCGTCGTCAATGATAGTTTAAGGATACATAGATACATACCATTGGATCGACAGGAAGCTGTCTGATCTCCGAGATTTCTGCCATCGATGTATCGGTATCGGGGCCACTCGCGCGCGAGGAGCGTGGAGCCATTTTGCAACTCTACCTCAACCCAACACGGCGAACGGGTTGATACTAGAGAGCTTGCCTTGCTCGTCTACCTAGTTACCTGGGAATATCAAGAAAGGTATCGCCAGTCGTGCTGGAAATATATATGGCGCAACAAAAAGTGGTTGTGGATGGGTGTTGAAGATGTGAAAAGGGAGTGGATGGCGGTGCTCGACGCGTTCTGGGGAAGATAAACTTTCTAGGTAGACATACAGTACTGTAGTCTTCTCGGTCTGTGTCTCTCACCAAAGCCAAGGCTTATTTTTTGGCCGATCGGACCAAAGGGGTTAAGTTTACTTGGGCGTGCCAGGATCGTCACGTTTGCTTGTCCCACAACATCCGTGCCAGTACTGTACTGTAAACTACCTACAATACAATTAATGTTAAAAGACCTTGACATTCTGGGGAATTTTCAACCTCAATGTTATAGTACTACTACACACCGAGCCAAAGAGACATCTACCTATTCAACCGAGGCTCAAGCGGCTGCACCCTATCAACCTAGATCGATTTTTTTTCTTCCCTTTCACCAAATTATTGACTACAGTACTGCCGCACTTGCCTACCTCTATTGTCTATCGTCATCCTTCTTGAAGCCTTGACCTTCAAATACAAACCATCCCCGACTACAGTACTGTACCTATCCAGCAAACCTCGATACCACAAACCCCCAGCCAGCAGCTATGGACTCCATGAGAAGTCTGAATTCCTCTCTGCCGGGCCCCACTGCCACTAAGCAGCATGATCCTCCCGAACAGCTGCTAACCGCCTTCAAAGCCGCTGCTTTGTCTGTCACCAATCTTTACAAGAGTGCGGCTGCAGACCAGGGCAGGGCCCGATCTGAGGGTTACCAGGATGCGCTGGACGAGCTGCTTGCATTTCTAGACAAGGGGGACATTGGGCTGAGCGATGGGGAGGGGTGGAGGATCCGGAGATGGGCGACTCAGAGATTGAATGGAAGAGATTCAGTGACTCCCAAGGAGGAAAGCGATGATGAGGCATCAGACAAAACAGATCTTGGATCATCGCCGGTTCTTCAAAGATCACACAGCTCGACTCGAGTCACTGTGTCTCAATCATGTAGGACAGCCTCTCCAGTGCAAACCGATTCAGCCGCTCCGCCAACAGTACCTATCACTATGGAACCAACTCCGAGCATAATTCCTTTGCAGAACACATTCACTTTCCGATCCTCACATTCGTTCCCACAAGATACAGACACAATTCTGTCAGATCTTGACTTGTCAGATAATGCTCGCGATCCAAGCCACGATGGCTCAGTCGCATCACACACATCAAACATAGCTACCTCTGGGGTCGGGGTCACACGACCGCCACGTCTAAGACATAATGCTCGAGTCGGTGCTAGACCTGCGAACAATATAGGACGAGGTGCCGGTCAGAAAAGGAAGATCAACTTTGGAGAGTTCTTTGATATTGGTAGCTTGGGACAGGGACGGGACGGTTCTGGCGGAGGTGGAAAAAGAGGACGATTTGCATAATAAGCACAGGCGATCCTTTGACATACACACTCGATTTCTTCAATACCCAGTGGGTGCGTCGGTGCGTCCACTGATTATTGGATGGGAGCGTTCATGGCGAAAACATTTACAGGAGCACAGCGATATTTATACTCTCTACCTGAGCGGCAACAAATCAAAATGCGTCAGGAGCGCCTAGGGAGCTTCTCAATATCCCATCTGTGTCAGATAATCAAGGGTGTCTGATCAAGTACTAAAGGAAAGTGAACCATCTACCTTGGTAGCGTTGGACTGGTGGTGGCAATGAGTGATTCAGCACATAGCAAACCTACTTAGACTAATGGAAACTCATTCAAACTCAACATTTAATAATCACATTCCAAAGTACATCTTGCATAGTCAGGTCCTCTAGGATATGTCTAGTGTACGTGTCAGAATATAGGAGGCTAAAAAGGTGTATAGCTTTTCATCGGAATCCCCATCAGGCATTGGCTTTGGCTTTTACTTCTTCGACATGATGCCCATCTTTCGAGAAATTTGATACAGTAGTATTCGTGATGAGCCTGAAGACTAACCATCAAGCGAAAAAGTGCTACTGTACGTACCTGTACACTTAGTCATCTTACTGTATCGCCCCCACCAACACCACGAATTTGTAATTCCCCTTATCAAAACGACGGCCAAAGCTCTGGTGCAAGTTGCAGAGTAATTGTCAAGTGAGATAGCGTGGGCTCTTAGGCGCATCGATTCGACGCCTCTCTTGCTGGTAGTACTAACTACTATCTGGAACAGCTTGTTATATACTGCATAATCGATTACTGTACTGCCTACGGCATAATCCAGAATACAGTCCCCCGCTACCCCACAGAGACTGAGAAACCACAGGTAGATCTTCTTGCAGACCAAAACCCATTCTTTCTATTTACTAGACAATTCTAATCATCTCTAGTCTCCCATCCAAGGCATTACAATTCTCGCAGTCATGACGTCCCCTCTGGCAAAATTCGATGGCTTGGAACTCCCGGCTGTTGCTGACTTCCACGTGCATTTACGGGACGGTGCCATGATGGTAAGCTCTCCCTGGTCAAATAAATGCTTCTCGACGCGAGAAGCTTTGCGACAGGCAGGCCACGCTCTCGGTAGCTAGCTTGCGGAGTCATGCTAACACCATATGCTCGTTACAGGAGACCGTAGTTCCTCTTGTCAGAGGTGGAGGAGTAAAAACACTTTTAGTGATGCCTAATCTAGTTCCTCCTCTCACCTCAGTCTCAGATGCAATGGCATACAAAAGACGTTTGCAGAAGCTTGATCCGAGCTTAAACTACCTCATGACCTTATATCTCCATGAAAGCATTACTCCGGCTGTCGTGAAAGATGCGAAAGCCCAAGGGATCATTGGCATTAAGGTCTATCCTGCAGGAGTTACCACTAATTCCAAGTCTGGGGTCTCTTCGTACGAACCTTTCTATCCTGTGTTTCGAGCTATGGAGCAATGCGGCATGGTTTTGAATCTACATGGCGAGTGTCCTTCGGATCATGAGAAGAATATCACAGTATGTGGGGATAGAGAATCACATTTTTTCAGACTTGTTGCTAATATAGCTCTCGGGCACCGTTGTCTTCTTACCCCCAGCTGCACTCCACTGAGCACAGCTGACTTGTGAGGCGCTAGATCCTGAATGCTGAGTCCAGCTTCCTCCCGATATTGAAAGGCCTCCATGAAATGTTTCCAAAGGTAAAGCTTCTGCAGACATTAATATTCAATACAGCTCGGCACATCTCAATCTTCATCTCGCTCATGTGCAGTTTGCTGATTCCTCATTCAAAACTAGCTTAAAATCGTACTTGAACACTGTACAACCGCAGACGCCATCATTGCAGTCAATAATTGTGGCCCGAATGTCGTAGGAACAATCACAGCACATCATCTGTTCCTAACCATAGACGACTGGGCTGATGATCCATTCTGCTACTGGTAAATCCTTTGCAGATCCTGCTCCCTCTACGCACCCAGAGATATACAGTGCTAACTTTTTTTTAGCAAGCCTGTCGCCAAATGGCCCGCTGACAGAGAAGCTCTTGTCAAAGCGACTCTCACTGGCACAGGTAAATTCTTTCTCGGGAGTGATTCGGCGCCGCATGATGTGAAAGCAAAAAAGGGCGGAACTGGAAATACAGCCGCAGGTGTATTCACACAGCCGTATCTCCTTCCACTCGTGATCGGCGCATTCGAGCAAGCTATAGAACGGAAAGTCATCACTGAAAGCGAGGTCACGGTGGCGATTTTGGAAGGATTCCTAAGCGGATGGGGTATGAAGTTTTATGGGATTTTGGATGCAGGTAAGGAGACGGTAATTCTCAGGAACGGGTCCGAAATCATCAGAGAATCGTTTGCTGGAAATGGTGTAGAGGTCGTTCCGTTCAGAAGGGGTCAGCGTACCTGGAGCATTGATTGGAAATAGTCACAGAGGAATCGATAAAAACACGGTCAATTTTCTTTACCCAGCCATTATGAAACCACATTTATTGTTGTTTAGTATGTTAACCTGTGACCTCTCGTTTGATCCTGGTAGGTAAAGAAATTCCTGTCATTAAAACCGGCCAAATGTAGAGAACGCCGGCTCATTGCATATGCTAGCTAGTACCAACCAGACTATGGCTAAGAAAGCAAATGCGAGAAATGCTAACCTTAAACTATGACAAGGATCACCAACATAGAGTATTAAGGTAAATCCGAGAATAAAGGCCAAGTATGACCAAATTCAGTACTCCTAAGTGCCTCTAAAACACAAACTTATAATGACAGCCCAAGGGGGCCCTAGCTCCATGGAATACATTGAAAGGTGAAACCTCCTTTGGGATGAACAAAAAAAAGACAGAATATAACAAATGATATCTCTCCATCTGTGATGTTCCCTTCATGTCCTCTGAATCAGAATACCCTTAAGATGCGCGTACTCCACCGAAAGAAGAAGGGAGACAACGAATTGAGACATTCAGACCCGCCACAAGACAGCCAAAATTAATTATATGTCGAGTGCATAAATCAAGAATTCAAAATACACTGCTGAAATGGCTAAGCTGGCCACGGTAAGTGATTGTCTTGCCCTTATGCTTGTGGTCTTCTTTTCTCCACTTAAAGGCTTGAGTATGAGTTGCTAGAGAAATGCTGAGAGGGAGGGGGAGCAATTGGGCCATAGCCACCTTCTCCATATTAGAATTCCATCTGAATCCAGCATGTCAGAGGAACTTACAAGTACTTTTCCGCACATCACCAACACCAGCACCGCAGCCACCGCTTTCTTCTGATAGAGGAGCTGGGAGCGTATGCCACAAAGCATTAGAGGGGGGACCGTTATGGTTTATATTGCTGTAAGAGGGAGGGCTGGTGAGACTAGATGGTGGCAGATTTGGAGCCAAGTTGACAGCATGAGCGCGACGGTACCAATTAGGAATGCCGTGATTCAATCCAAGGGACAATTGGGTTGCCTTATCCATGGGCATCTCATGCTTGTACTTGCATCCCATTTGAGTGAAAGCACAAATACCTTCGTGAATCCACTTATCACAGTAGATCTTTTCACGACGAATGACTGGGTCTTGTGGGCTGGTGATAGCAGATTGGCTGACAATGGCATCAATATGCTGCTAGTGAATTCATCAGCCTTGTTCTCTCTAGACATGAGCACAGCAAAATTTCCATGAGCAAGAAGAAATAGCAAACAAAAGAAAGCAGAAGAACATGGTTGGTCATTGCTTACTTGAGTCTTGTCGTAGGAAAAGGCACGCATTGGTAAATTCGGGTGCAGGGGTAGCTGGTTCATGCCCGGGAGACGCCGAATGACCTAGTTGGCGTCAGCAGCATTTTATGATGTCTGAAGAAATTAGATAGCATACCTCACCTGGGACCAGGGCCTCACTGCCCGCACTATAGCTGGGGGAATTCTGCCTTGGGATAGGGAGAATGATCAAACCTTCTGGACCTTGTTGTCGAGGGATGTCTTGGTTTGATAGTTTATCAGCGCGTAAAAGGCGAGTAATTGATCCATCCTCACGACGGATACCATATGCGTAGGCTACATCCAGTTGATCTTCTGTTGGCCACGCGGCACCGGGATATACAGAACTCAAAGAGATAGAGTTGTCCCCAATCATGGTGGAGTTATTCCTTGAGAGAGAGGTGTATGGTCTAACCATCGGCCTGTGGGGATCATATTGGGACAACGGATATTGACCAGACTGGTATTTGGGAGGTTGATATAGAGAAGAGGGAGAAGTTTGATCAATAGAATTTGAAGTGTCATTATGTTCTCGGCGCCATGCTGCTGAAGAACCAGAGTTGGAGATGTTACTACGACCAGTCCAGTGTTGGTTTGAATTGACGCACTCTTTGTGTTCTCTATCAGAGTTGAAGGCCATAATGTCAGTGATAGGGGCCGATGAATGTGAAGTTGACCCTGGCCAGTCTTTTCTGTCATCCTGTGAAGTCAGCGGACATGTCATTTCAGTATCCATAGCGGAGCCGGAGACCTTGATATGAGCAGGGAACTGAATAGAAGGCAAGGGGGCCGAAGCTGCCTTGTTAATCATTAATATTGTGCGTTTGATTGCAATTAAATAAAAAGCGGAAGGAAGAACAAATGAGGCTGGGTACGAACAGAGAGACTATGCAGCCTATAAAAGACTTTAGGGAAGCAATGAAAAGTTTGTGACGAAGTTCTTTTCAGGCAAACCTGGCTAGAAAGGAGACAGGGAAAGAGATATGAGTGTAGAACATACTTGAAAACCAGGCTCTTAGCAGGCCTCCTTTATGTAGAAGCTTCTGTAGCTCACGGTGAGTTATAACTCTGTTTGCTGGTAGCAAAAAGGATTGCAGGGCGCGGCTTACTGCAGTCAGTGCGGTGCTTGATAGAACTATATACGCGAGATATCAGCATTTAATATACTCATCAAAGGGATTATCTGAACAAACTGAGGATAGGTAAATCAACAGGGATAAGTGTCTGTAAGTATTTGGGTTTGAACCAAATACAAGACCTTGTTGACTAAAAAGCAATAGATTTCTCGGCTCAGCATCGGCTGTATAATATATCAAGAGGGGAAAGATATTATAGCATGATGGTTAGTTGCATAAGCCATACGGCTGCTCAGCTAAGTATAAGGGTCTAAAAGATAGGGTATTATAATTCAAAGCTTTTGTTAATTAATTATAAAAACTAATCTCTGCCTTTCTGTCAGGAGTAGGAATAGAGTAGGAACCAAATCGGAGTTAGGACGTAAGTTAGGCGAGTCACCTGATTTATAGTGGAGCATCGCACTGTATTTATCTAC